>JANCMA020071139.1:0-15628 GCA_024336925.2 Zoanthus solanderi | reverse complement strand
GATAAATAAGCTGGTTTAAAATATTTTGACCTGGTTTAAAATATTTTGACCTAGTTTAAAATATTTTGACCTAGTTTGAAATCATTTTAAACTAAAATTCATTTTGAACTACAACATATACTTGACCACATAATATTAGGTACCTTCCCATATCCATACACTCTTGTCCCTGCTACATGTTGCTAGCAGCTGACCAGAAGGGTTGTATACAACTGATTTCACTTCATTTTCATGTCCTTCGAGTGTTGCTGTACACTCAAATTCTGTTAAGAGAATAAAAAACAGACTACATATTACTGAACACTTTCAGCAAATAATCATTTAGATCTTTACACCATAGATAATCAATTATAGAGAGGTTGCAGTCATTGAAAGTAAAACAAGACCTACTGAAGAAAATAATATACAAACCTCCACTCTTTTTGTCCCAAATGTTTGTTGTGGCATCAAAACTTGCAGAAGCCAAATAGTTACCACAGGGTGACCAACATACTAAAAAAATCAAATTAATTAAAGCTTCACTTTGTCTAGTTAAGGTTTTAAGAAAAAGACTGCATTATGTTTTAAGGCTTCACATGGCTTAAAAATGTATTTAAAATTATTGGCTAATGGGAGGAAACACTTTCTAACAAAAAGTCTGTCACCATAGTTACTGTATGTTTAGTTTAATTTTTTGACACGCTAATTAGTTACCCAAAAAGCAATAATCTATTGAAATACTGTAAAATGGTGACAAAAAATATATATTAGATTCGTTAAAAATAAAGCAGCAAACAAAATTATTGCTGGCTGAGCAGCAAATTAACTACTAGACTGAGTACATGTTCATGCAATGAATAAAAAAAGTCAATGTTTATTTCAATTTTTGAAATAAAATCTTACATTACTAGTTTCTCCCTGGTGTAAACACGACAGAAGAAAACCTTTTTTTCAATATTGAACAAATAATAATTATATAATCTATTTTGTACTTAATAGGTGTCGAGTCTTGTAGCAACCATTTTCACCACTCTAAGGTGGACAGAGACCTTTCACATGACAGACAGGCACACATAAAGACAGAAGTCACCAAGGGCCTATGGTTTAATGCTCTTGTCCAAGAAGATACAAAACTCTAATCATTTGCAGATAATTATTAGGGCAAAGGCAGCACCTTCTCCTCAAATATTTTAAGACCCTGAATGTTGGTCCAGCCGGGAATCGAACCTGAGCCTCCAGCGTGGTAGACTGGCACCTTACCAACTAGACTTAGCAGATGGTGATTAAAAACACCACATGTTTTTGATAAGAGAAGGAAGTTAAATTAAAAAAGTCCAAACACAGTAAACACAACCATCTGGCTACTTGCCAGTTGAAAAGGTTACTCACTTAATTGACTGTAGAGCCTTGATAAAAAAATTATTTCCCTCTTAGAACAATGATTATATAAATGAGAAGTACTCCATACCTGATCTAATAGTTCTTTGGTGTCCATCTTCCAAGATAGTCTTACAAACCCAACTGTCTCCCTCTTGACCCCATAATCTGATTGTTTTATCTCCACCACAGCTTGCTAAAATTGTTCCTGCTGGATTCCAGGCAACACACCAAACTCTGTCCTCATGACCTACCATATATAATTTATTTAATAAATAAAACATATTTTCCGTGCCTTCATAGCCTGGTGAAAACCGAGGTGAACATTTGGGAGAATTTGCGAGCAGATCAGTGAAAACCCAAGATGCAGTTGAGGGTTTTCACCTGCTCGGGAATTCTCACAAACATTGCCAAGGTCTTTAACAAGCTATGGAGGCACGGAAAACATATTTTATTTCTTTTATGAAATTATTATTTTCATTGTTAACAAAACAAAAGATGATATACGAAGTGCGGACTGTAAATTCTCACAACTCTGAGACAGTCAAACCACATTGCTCACGCCATTTTTGTGCTTCATAGTGCTATGAAAACACACTTGCAGACCAATTAAAATGCACATACTATCCAAATTATTTTATAATATTTACTGATCAAATACTAAAAACAGCTGCAGGGATATTTTCAAATATCTTTTAATTGATATATACTTTTAAATTACAATAAATTCTAAACTAAATATGGCACAGAGAAGGTGAACTTTGAAAACTATTACAACAAATGGGGTAAATTGTTAACTAGCTCTAGATCTATGGTAACTGAAGTCATCATTTTAAAAAAACATCACATTACAATACATTATGCTAATATATTTTTATTAATGTATTTTGTATTGAGTATTATGTGATTTTATCTTAAATATAAAGGTTTTTAGGTTAGCTGCCAACATAGACAGTATAACTATATTTGAACACAAACCATTAATCTCATTCAAAGAACTTAGCATTGAATCAATACTGAAGCCTAGTTATCTAAGATTGGGGTGGAAAGACAGACCGTACAATTGGTTTCTAAATGGTGTAAGTAAATGATGTAGTCTGTTTAATTGTATGCACTAAACTTAACCAATAAATACACATACATATGTTTTCAGTGCTGTTGTAAAGTGTAGAAATTGCCACTATACATTTGAAATGAAAGACACAAGTTTAATTTTTTCTGAAAAACACAAGTGTGCTGCAGCAACAAATTTCTTGATGAGACTTTTGACCAATTACTTTCTTCAGCAGTTTTCGTTGTTTTACTACTGGTCTATGGACCAGATTGTAGCACAAATAATCAAAGATTGATGAATTTGCCACTGAAACTAATGCGGATCTGTATATTCTAGTATCAACATTCAACTTTTTCCACCCCCCATCCCTAAACAGAAATTTTAACGTTTAGTGTCTCTGGACTGTCAGATTGCAGAGTAGTTTGCTGCTGTTACAACTTGCGCTGTATTACTGTATTATTAAAGAAATTAAAAAATATATGATAAAACTGTAACCTCCTAAAGTAACAAAAAAGCCGAAGTCGTGTGTTAGACTGTGTGTGTTTTTAACATTTCTCGAGTTTTCTCAAATGCCCGCAGTGTTTCATCACAGTCCAATACATGGCTTAGACTTCTTCATTTGCTTTATAATATAGATTCTGCAGAAAACAATAAAAGCACGCTTTTTCTATGTTTTATAATGTGGAAAAACATGGTTTTTTGACCAATCAGAGCGTGCGTACTGTAGGGTCCATCTAAATTATAATCGCTGAACATTTGATATTCATCAACCTTAATGCTTTCTAACGTATTCGCATTCATCATTGTATCAAAGCTTCAATTTTTATTACTGGCATTAATTTTAGGATTTTTGTTATTTCAAGTTTGTACCTTGTAATGTGGCCACGATCTCCAACTGTCCATCCATTAGACCAAGCTAAGACCAACGCACAATAATTCGCACACACACACAAGTTTAACAAAGTCAGCGGCCTTACTCTCAAAATTATGCGCAAGATTATGACGCTCAAACGAGTGACGAAATCCATCACGTTCCTTTCAAATCGTCAGTTGCAGGAAAGACGGAACAGTTTGAAGTTTTCTTTGGAATTTTTGTCTATTTTCGGATTTTATCCTTGTATAACGTAAAAGGTTTGTAGTAAGACATTAAGAAAGTTGTGTATTTTTATGGATCAATGTTTAGCGTAAAATATAAATTATTTTATTCCGAATATATCCGTTAATGAGAGTCTCGCGCTTGGGACTGGAACGGCGTAAAGTAGTTAATACCGGCTTTTTGGTTTAGTTAAGTATGTTTTCGTGATACGGTGCATGTGAACATTAATTTGTCTCAGAAACATTGTTTTGAGTCAAGATCTCTCAAAAAATGCTTAGTAAGGTGACTTTGATTTGGTTGGTACGAACCTTCCGCGTCAAATTTCGTCTTAATCATTAGCATTAGGTTTTAATTGTAGAAAGGTAATGTTTCAAAGCATGTCAAATCTATGAAAGATCTCGTTCAAATTTTTATTTTTCCATCTCATTTAAATATTTTAGTTGTAGTATTTTTATAGGAAATGGAGAGAAAGTTAATGCGCCGAGTGACGAATTGTTTGTGTTTCGGTTGTGTGAGTTACATAACTCATATTATTTATTAACAGTTGTTTTAAAGTTCAGTTTACATTGGGACATGGAATATTTCCTTATCTTCAATTGATTATGTTAGTTGTTCTCAAATAAAGTTGGAAGTTAAAAAAATCTAGTTAATGAATAATCTAGTTAATGAATAATCTCTTGTGCTACCTGCCATGTATGATCAGTTGCCCAGTTTTTTAGTTTTTCATTTTCAAAGCAAAAGCAAAATGATATATTGGAAAAAAAAACAGTTAAACCCTGATAACTCCAACCCTCAGTAACTCTAATTCCCAACTAGGTTAAAGTTGGATTTACCTCATATATTTACTGTAATTCTAACATCTGTAACTCAAAACCCCAATATTAGGCGATATCTCCAATCCTTGCTAACCTGAAGCAGATTTTTACTCTTGATTACTCAAAGTTGATTTCACTTTTGCAAATTAATATACCACAACATTTTGCAACAGAAGGTTAGATTTTATCTCGTATAAACTTTATATATTTTAACCAACTGACATTTGCCAATATCATACACCACTTTAATAGATGTTTTTGGTCAAAACCCCTATAACTCAAATCCCAAATAACTTAAATGACGTAGTTTAAATTTTCCCCATTGTATTGTGTTTTCTGTATCAAACTGTTTCCATATTGATTATTTTTATTGTTTTAACAGATGCCTGAGATACCACAAGGAGATGCTACAAAGGGAGCAAAAATATTCAAAACAAAATGTGCTCAGTGTCATACAGTTGAGAAGGTGATTACTTCTTGTAAAAAGGGGCTTGGGAAGATTGACATGGTTCATTTAAATGAGATAAAGAATTTATTTTTCTTTCCTTTAGGAATAAAACAGATTAATATAATCACCGAGGTGTGCGATGGCATGCGGTGACTCAGTGACTAAAAATACAACCTCGCAGGTGCTTGTAGATTTTGTCTGCTTTTTTACTGCAAAGGAGACAAACTGCCTAGACTGCTTTCAGAAAAAATAATTATTTTTGATACATTTAAATGGGTTTTTCTTAACATGATAGAGCTCATTTTTCACGAGGACATTAACTTTTGAGGGATGACTAAAAATATTTCTTGGTTGCCCCATGTACAACAAGAAATTTTCCAGAGGGACCCGCAGCTACATGTTTTTCCACAAATTCTAGAAGAAAAGAAGCAAAATGACCTGTTTTTAAAAAGTAAGAAGTCACTGCTTAGAAATATTATGAGCGAGGAATTATTTGTTTTAGGCATGCGATGGATCGCACATCTGGCTTTCATTAGGTTTGTGAAGACGTGCACGATTGCACGCCGTTTATTGACAGGCCTGTATAATTCATTCTAACTTGCAAATAATCTGAAGAAGCCCAATAAAATGATCAATCAAATTGTTTGTTGCTTAAACAAAGGCATTCAAAGTGAGTATTTCTACATGTCATTCATGATGCTTGTCATCAAAATTTTCAAGAATTAGGTTTCATAAATTTATTGTACATATGTTACTAGTCAAGGTAATTTTTGCTTGTGTAGTTTGAGTCTCAGAAACTCAACTTATAGTGTAAGAAATATGTTATTCATTTCAATAATTTGTTGAAATCCTTTAGAATTACCTGTCATCTTATTAGTCTTGAAGGTTCAATGCTCAATGTTTCGTCCAAGCCGATTCCAAGCTAAGCCTTTTCAAACATTTGAAACAGAAAGTGACCTTTATCAAAAGATTTATTATTTCTAATCTTAACAGGGAGGGAAACACAAGACTGGACCCAACTTATATGGTCTTTTTGGGCGTAAAACAGGACAAGCAGTTGGATTCCAGTACACTGAACAAAATAAAAATAAAGGTATCACATGGGGAGAAGACACATTGTGGATTTACTTAGAGAACCCCAAAAAATACATTCCAGGTACTCAACATAGTTATTGTTACTTTCATAGCTTTTATTGTATATTTTATGATTACAGCTATGTTTATAAATGTGTGAACACCTGAAATATGTCTGGAATATTTGTGTTGTAACCAATCACAGGAGAGATCTTCACACCACAGGCTTTCTAGTGGTCACAGAACAAATTACTTTTGTTCTGTTTAAGGTTACAAACTTTAAAACACCGTAGGTCCACTCTTCCTCATGAACAGTGCTGAAGACCCTATCCATGGCATCTTGCAATATTAGAACTTAGAAAAACTTTAGAAGCAAATATGATGACAACTACACCTAGTTACATATAAGGACATTTCACATGAAGACAGTAAAAGTAAGTAATTGTCATGTTTTCATTTCTGATAGCTGAATCCCAGCTTATACAGTATTTTTTGTAGAACAAGGCGATTTGATGTACTGTGTGTATGTGGGCAAATGATTATCTCGCCAAACGATTATAAATCTCGAAGTTTCCTGATTGCAGAATTGGCAAACTGGAAAGACTGCCGAGGAAATTCAACATGTATGACACAAAGTAAACATTCCAACTTTTGCTATTTCTTGCAATATATAATTGTGTCTTTTCTCTGAAGGCGTTTATGCATTTGATATCTGGGGGATTATATGCAATGAGGAGCTCGTTGTGAGGGCAATTATTAACTTGTGACAAGACTGATTGTTGAAACAAAACAAAAATTATTTGTGCCAGAACTGATAGGGAACGAGCTGTTCATTATCTGTGGTTGCTATGGTTTCAAGATCTCGCCTGTGATTGGTTACAACACAATAAACATTCCAGAAATATTTTAGGTATTCATGTTTTTATAAGCACAGCTGTAAAGCTGTAAAGCTGACCATAGTTTTACTTGAAGGGATATTTTTTGTGCTGCTCTGGTTATTTTCAGTGTCATACAACCATGGAAAATAAATTATGTGCTAAATTGTTAGTTTTAATAAAAATGATTGTACATTAAAAATTCAAAGTTTTAAATTACATTTCTGCTTAAACTTTACATTAAGAGTAGATTTTTTCCAGAGGGCATGCAATGCTTCCTTAATTTTTACTTTAAATTTTGAATTTGTCTAGTCTGAAATGTAAAAACTATCATTGTTGTTAATACCCTTCCATGTAGACAAGTTCTTTACATGAACATAATATAATTTATTTTCACATTTCTTATTGCTTAAATACTACATAGCATATAAAAAATTAATTCTCTCTAGAGTGGTGTAAGGCATTTATCTCTGTTAACTTTAGCTTTTTGCATATATTTTCCATAGTTGTGTAACTTTGAGAATGGAAGCTGTTAAAACATGTCTGTACTAAAATTAAAAATAGTTGCAATTTTCTTCAAAACATTTATTACATACATTGCTTACAGTTAGACCACTTTAATATTTGTTATCATTAAAATAATGGTCATGAAGTATGGACAGTTGTAGTACAATAAGAAAATAGTATTCTTTAAAAAAATTTGATTGCTAACTGATCACTGAACCATATCTCTTGAAAAACTTAATAGATAATTGTTGTTTTGATTATCTATAGTGATAATTATTATTATTATTATTAGTGGAATTTTTTTAGGTATCTTATTTGCAAATATTGTTTAAGGTGTGTACCTATCACGACAATCATGTCATTAAAATAGGAATTTTGGTAACATGAGAAATTTTGTTGTGTTAAGGCAATCTGCTTCACTATTATTAAACAATTGAGTTAGTTATCATGAGAGGCCTTGGAAAGCCATTGTTTTGAAATTCAAATGGTGTCTTGAATCCTATTGAAGGAAATGTATAATCTAGGTCCAAACAAACCACTCAGATTTGAGGTAGAAAGCTAAATAATTGATTCAGTGAACTGCAGGAAACATTTGGTGTCAGCTACCGTATACTAATAGAATAATTCTTTTGTTATTTACTTATTGTCAATAACAGATGTATATAATACATGTAGGTGTGTTAAAACACTAAAATTGTAAAACTTAAAGTTTCTGTTCATTTTTTAGGAACCAAAATGGTTTTTGCTGGTTTAAAGAAAAAGACTGAACGAGCAGGTAAGATAACAGTTTGTTCCTTTCAGATTGGAGTAACTTTGGCAGCTCATTTAATGTGAATCTTGCTAACATAATCACGTAATACTTGCATTATTTTGACACCCTTGCTTTGGCTTAACATTTTTTATCTTTGTCATAATGTAGTGTATTGTATTGAGATAACTCAATGGAGCAACTCAAGATTACGCCGTTTCTTAAATGCAAGAAATAACATCAGGGCTTGAAATCCATGATGGCCACGTGGCATTTGCCGGGGATGCCCCAGATGATTGCCGTAACGCCCCCAGAATTGTGTACAATTTACAACCACAAATGGCCTGCCCATTTTCTGTTTGGTGTTACCGTGCCTTAAAAAATAGGTATTAAAACATAGGGTATTTTTCTGTTAATATCGCCTGAATGAGTTGAAAGTGATCAAATTATATTGAGGTGATAGTCAAATAAAGAACACAAACAAATCCTGCGTGCTTGGTACAGTATGGCCTTGGTGCCCTTGGACAATTGCTTTGGTGCCATATTTTTGGCAAAATCTTGAGGCCAAAATTAATTGGCCGTGCCCTAAAATTTGAGAGTGCAAGGCTTGTAACATACATGTCTTGTTTAAAAACAAAAAGCAGTTTCGGTAGTTGTGTTCCACTCTTTTGGCCTTTTTGTTAACTTGTAGTTCTTCTTAAATGGTAGTTCTTGGACATAAGTTGCTGATATATTGGTTCTCCAACATCTAAAGGCCGGTACACACGAGGGAGCTTGCTCCTGAACACGCTCCCGGAGCAAAGCTCCCTTGTCTGTACCAACGATTTCATGCGAAAAAATTGTTGTGCAACAAAATTTCGCTCCCTGGTTTTGCTCCATTGAATCAAACTGGTTAAATATGAGGGAGCAATCTCCAGGAGCAAATCTGTTACGGGAGTGTGTTGCAGGAGCAAGCTCCCTCGTGTGTATCGGCTTTAAGCCTCTAGTGTAAGCAATACTGAAACACTGAAATACTGAAAATTAAATTACTATAGTCTTGATAGGATTGTTCATAATAAACAATTTTTCCTTTACAGATTTGATTGCCTACTTGAAGGAATCAACGGGAAAATAATTTTTATCACCAAATTTGAATGAAGCAGCTGCAACCATGGATTTGTCAACAAGGATATTGTGTAAAATTTTATTTATCTAATAACTAAGCTGAAATGAAGCTGTCTTTTGAGGAATTAGTTTTGGATTTATGTCTACTGGCTGAGTCTTGGTTACTGTTGCGGGATGATTTTTAGAGTGAAATAAAGAATTTTATGCATAATTTTTTGTTTATTTGTTGTTATAGTGCAATACATACGTCCAACCAATCACAAACCTTGACCTTGTTTCATTCTGTATACAAAAGATCAAAATATTAAGTGCGGCCTTGATATGGTGAAGCTGTAAAAGGCCAAATTTGTTCCCTTTATGATAAAAGCATGAAACTTAGTCAGAATACTTAGTTTACCAAGGAAATATGATTGTAATATAGAGCCACGCAAAATAGACGCTGAACAGGGTACTGCATATGCTTCAAAATAGCTGTGCGTGGAAACCATGCTTTTCTGATATCGAAAAGAAAATTTTAAAAAAATCACGTGACCATTAGATTTTTTTGACATTTTTTTGTTGAGAATGTATCTGTTGTATTTGCTATGTTCTGTAAATTTGAATTATCACATTTCATTTTTTCGTTTTTATATTTTAAGAAAAAATAGCTGCAAGGTGAAGTGTATTTTTTCATTCGCATTCTCTAGAACATTGGCATGCAAGGTTCGCCTTTTGCATTTACAACGTCCCTTGTATGTACGTTGTTTTACATCTTATAAAAAAGCGTGTAGTTTCAGAAACAATGCTATTATCACAGGCTTCTCAAACTTAAATTCTTTTTTATGCGTCTACATATGCTTGATAACCATAGATTTGTGAAAAGCGTTCAAATATGTCTTGCTAGTTTTAAAATGTTCGTGTTTTGCGAAATTAAGATATAAGGGATCGGTTGTTATTTATGTGGGGGGTGGGGGGATTTTTGGTTTTAGCATTAAAGACAAAAACGTGACTCACCCTTTTAAGCCCGTTAGTTAAATCTTGACCCACCCCCATACAACTTTATATAAGCGGTGACCCACCCCCAGCCCCCTTAGATCTATACCTCTATAGGAATTCTTGTCCACTGGACGAAATCAGCATATCTTGTAGACCAGTGTCCCACTCTACGGCCACTTCTTGTTGATGTGTCTTCTGGTATTGTTACACTATGACGTTCTTTATTATCTGATTCACTCTCGCTTTCACTTTCATCACACAAAACAAGGTCGTTGTCACTGTCATTCTCATCGTTGTCCTCACCAATATTTATTCTTGAAGGTAAAGTAGATCCCTTTGAAGTTTCATAATAGTGAACTGTGATTTGCTTGATTTTGTCGATTTTCTTTCCCTTCCTGCTAAGCTTATTATGCTCAATGTATTTGTCTAACTCGGGGACTTTCAGAGTGTGATTCTTTTCAAAACGCACAATGGCCCACCCCCAACCATCGTAAAATTATCTTTTGGCCCACCCCTTTTCTCTAAAAAAAATAGTCCTGGCCCACCTCATGGTTTCTCCCCCCCTCCCCACATAAATAATGATCGGTCCCTAATAAATGGAAATAAATGAAAACAAGTGCTGCTGAGACTTTTTTACTAGTTTTCCCACTTCTGAACAGTGATATCAATATCCACCCACCAAAAGTTGCTCTTTGCTGGAAATATCGGCAGTTTCATCTGCCATTATTGTGTAAAAAGTAGCGTTCTGTATGTTTTGTGATATTTCTCGCAAGATAACGAGGGCTAGGGCTCGGAGAATCTCATTTTTTATTACTGGGGAGGTGTACTTATCATTCTTTCGCTTCAGCCATTCCAGTAGTTTTGGATTTTCATGCGATTCGGTAATTTTAATGAGCTGGTGGAAATTTGAGTTTTCTTCAGTCATGGTTTCGGAACTCCAGTCACCCCGTAGAGGCTGTGCTTGTCGAGCCAAGTACCTTATATATACTTGAAAGAATTAGCAGCAGCATCTTTCTATTGTACATCTTTTCAGATACAAACTGGTCAGAAAGTAGTTCGCTGACATCACCAAGCGTTGTAGCAGGAATTGAAACATATCGAGCCACGGCTTCTAAGTGAGAGTCTGATGTTTCGTGTTTACGGAAGCCCTTCTTCGTATCCATACTCACCATAGCGTGCTTCCTATTACAAAAACTGTTCCGAGAGAAAGCGGGATCTGCATTTAAAGAGGACAATAAATTATTTTCCAGTGCTTTATTGCATGTAAAACAAAATACTAATTCGGTGTTTTTATCATAATCAATCCATTTGAATTTCTCGAACCAGGTGGGTTGAAATGATCTTTCCAATATGTAAGTATTCCCAAAACTTCGTTGCGGAAACGTAATGTCAGGCGCGTAGCGTGGTCATTTTTTCAAGTACGCACAAGTAAACATGATCTAGAAATCTAAGTAAACTGAGCGAAAAATACTGCCTTCTTTATTTCTTGTTCGAAATAGTTGTGTGAATACAAGCAAAGAACAAGGCGTCTTGCCCTTTAATATATTTTGAGCAAACTTGGCGCAAACAAAACATTGTTTTGGTTGTGGGTCCTCGAGCAGACACTTGATCTTTTTGACATATTATGTATCACATAAAAGCAAACCGGAAAGATCGATGTGTTCGAATCTATTTTATAGTCAGTGCTAGCGTGACTGAAATTGTCAACCGATCATTCTCAGAACGTCGCTCCTTTGCAGCCTCGCATTTTTGAGTTGTTGCACGCTGGCCAAATTTAGTGCAAAAAAAAAACAATGCAAAACTAAGTTAGAACATGATATTGCTTTTGTTTTAGTTTTTAGATTTTAATCGAAGTGGTGCTTTCATCATCAAATCTTAGTTATGTACAAGTAAAATGTTAAAAATAGAAACAATATAATTGCTAAAAATTTCAAAATTTTCTGGTAACTTCAAGTACGCACGTGCGTATATGCGTATAGGACGCTACGCGCCTGAATATTTCTTGGCTGGTTAGATTGGGTCTTAATGGAAAAGCTATCTTGGTTTTTATTTCATATGGCCCAGTGTACTAGTCTGATGGCTTTCTATTTTGGGCTCGTTTTCTTCGTCCGTAGCTTTCTCAGAAATCGTATCGACTAGAGATATTTCACCATCATCTGTACCTTGTTGGACACTTTCTTCTCTCTTTTTTTCTCCTCACTACCCCGTATCCATGTCAAAAAGTTTGACTGCTGCCGCTGTTTATTTTTCTCGAGAAGACATTTTCAAATTTTAAAAAAACGACAACAGATCAGCTCAGAACAAAAAGTAGCATGCGAAAGAACAAAACGGCTTCCACTCAGGCCGGCGTTTAGACATTCCACCAATTTGTCTAGGCACTTTTCAATTGTTTCTTAATTAACACTTAATTGGATTCCATATTTTTGCTAAAAGGATACGTGTGTAACGATTTAGTTACGCAAAGCGATTCTTTCAGAAATGTGTCAGGGACAATCTTTTTGAAAAATTTATTTTTAATGTTTTAATTTCCATTGACTATTTACTGTATTTCCACATTTTCTACCTTCAAAAAAATCTGGGGGCCCTCGGCAGTCTGTTGACTGTTTTGTCCGATTCATCTGAAGTTGTTGAGAAATCAACCAAACAATGACTTGTAATTGCTCATTTCATGTTATAACATTTATTGAATAAAAGTTTATCTGTGATTACAAAGTTGAATCGTCTTGTTTATTACGTTTTATCTGAGAAGAATGAAAAAAATTGAATAAGATACTCCAACAAAGTTGTCCAAACAACCAAATGTAATATAGTAATCCACATTCCAGCAGTCTGATTAAATACCGAAATTGCATATGTGTGCAAATAAAAGTTCAGCACTCCAGATTTACGGTTTAGCAAATGTGAGTAAAGTTAACGTTCACACGCATGCGTCCTAGATTTGCAAATTTGATCTAAATCTTAGGTTTGCTACGTATTTGCTCATGTATCCAAAGTTGAGCAAACGCGGTATTTACCAACTTTGCGCAGTAAGAAAATATGATCCAAATTTAGAAATTGCTTGTGAGAAAATGTAAACAAAATTGAGAAAAGCCGGTATTTTCTATAGATTTTCTATACATTTGCGCGTGATAATGTAGACTCAAGTTTTCATCCAGTGACAGTATCTGGTTTGAGCAGGGCCGGGGTGAACTTTTTCCATGAGAGGGATGATACGCATGCGTGCTGGAAGATCCCGGATATTTTCGTGACACGCGCGCGCGAAAGCGACCAAGAAATGTGCGCTGTGGTGTTGGTGACGAAATGGGTTAGAGTTACCTTCCCTTTCGAACTTAAAAATGATTCTTCATGCGGCAAAACAATTGCATCCGTAGTTGATTGAATTGTTATGTATCGCAATGAACGAGTCCTCAAACAGCCAACCCGACTTAGTGCAAGAACGATACGGTAAGTTCAGAGTTAATTCTGCTTCGTAGTGAAGATCTAGGTAGAATTTGACGCCGATATATTTTGAATTAGTACTAGTTGCTGACTTCCAATAACATCGAATGTATTTATCGAAAATAACTAGAATCAAATATTCGGTTAGTGGTACGATTCTTCGAATATAAGTTTGAACTTATAATATGTGTGCTTAATGGAGAAATGACAAAGTTGTTACGAACCGTTTCTTGTCGCGAAATCTCTCGAAAATATATTTTGTTTGTCTGATTTTAGGTCTTACATACCAGGTCTCTGCTGCTATCTGGTCCAATAAAACCTTACACTATAATTTATGTCAATTTAATATCAGTAATATTCAGTTCTTTTAAAATTCTCGAAGCTTGCATTCAAAAACGAAATTTCCAGTTAAACTTTTACTGCTTTTGGCCATTAGTTTCACTGCCTCGGAGCTGGTATCTTCTACAGGATTTCGTTTTTTATTCGCTTCTGATTTAGCTATTCATTTGCGGGCCAAAACTTTTAACTTTGCGGGAGTAATTCCCAGAATATCCCGAATTTGACGAGCCAGCTGTGTCAGGATAAATGGTTAACTAAGATAGCTATAAAGTGACAACTGTTCAGTGTTTATGAAGCAGTTTAACTTTGTTAATGTTAAGTGACGCAGATATACAAAAACAACTGCTTACTCAAGTGATAACTGATATCGAAAAAAGCAGGCATTTCGGATGTCGTATACTTGTGAGTTGCAACACTTTTGTTGTTGAGATATTTGTATGCGTCGAAACTTGTTGAAATTATATTCCTCAGTACTTTATATTTATGGAATTGATCGTTATTTAACTTTGATCCTTGTTGTCATTGTTGAGGGCGGTCTTGTTTGTTTTTTATGTGGTTGTTCTCATTCAGTTCTAGTTATCTGCCTTTCTTTGCTTAAAATAAACAAATCCTGTAAGTTGAGAAACAACTTAAATGTTAACTGGCTAATATGTCAGTTTTTTGGAGAAAAAAAAATCATATCTCTAAAGCCAGAACCTTTTTAATACAGTATAAAATGAATCGAACTTATTTTTTAGTATTTTCAAGAATGGATATGGATACTTTATTATAGAATTTGCATACGCATTTTAGTTTGCGCATTTACTTAGATCTTTGATTATTAAGTCGATAACCTTTCAAGAAAAGTTATCAAGAAGTACAGATATTTTTAGCAAATGTAGTGTATACCGTTGGCAAAATAAAGGAACAAACCAGACAGTTTAACATGTTATGTACTTTAACAATTTACTTAATTACTGTTACTTAATTTTTATAAAATTCATAATGACTCTTAGCTGTGTAGCATGCTTACATTTGTGAGTTAAAAAACTAGTTTGCAAAACAATCACAAACCTTTAGAACTTGGTTTGACCAACTTTGGAATTCTGAGCAATATCTAATAACACATTTCATTACAAAGTATGAAATCAGCACTTGCCCTTCTTGTTTAAAAAATACTCAAATGCAAGGGTTTGCCTGCTACATGAATAAAATGGTTCAAAACATTAGTGATGGTTTTAGATTTTAAAAAAATTTAGAGCTGTCATAAATGGAAAGCAGCGTCGGTGTTTCTACAGAAACAGTAATTCAGTCAGTTCAAAATTCTTGTCACTGTGGTGAAGAACTTATCTATTTGTAAAACTATTTAGAGCTGTTTTTAAGATTTTTCAATAGTAAAGTGTATTTTTCTTTGAGATGAATTATTTAATCACCCTAAATTATACATTAAGCTTGTTATGCACCAGTCAAAGTAAATCCCTCCCCCCTTCCCCCCTGGGCAATGTGGGGCTTTGGTGGGGATTTAAGGGCTCATTTGCAACTTTTTGGATCCCGAGTAGGAGGGGCTTTTGTATGTTTTTGTCTTTCTGCTCCGAAACAGTGGGGCCTTTAGTGGGGGTTTGGCTGGGGTGGGTCGCACTTGCTTGGCAAAGGCGAGTGGAGTGAGATGGTACGGGCATGTGTTAGGGAGGGATGATGGCCATGTTTTGAGGAAGGCATTGGAGTTTGAAGTGAAGGGAAAGCGGAAGTGAGGACGACCGAGGAAGACATGGAGATCACAAGTGGAGAAGGAGAGTAAGAGTGTTGGTTTGAAGAAGGAG
>JANCMA020071138.1:0-26012 GCA_024336925.2 Zoanthus solanderi | reverse complement strand
CAACGTCATATTTCAATAGGGAAAAGGAGAACAAAAACATATAACAAAGAAAGTCAACAAGTTTCCTAACCAGTCGACTCTATTAACTTTGGTTCTAACTATTTCTACTGCATTTACATACCTACCATTGTCCCATTGTCCTATTGTTTACTGAACCTCTATTATCTAGCCTAACACCTCGTTCGATAAACGTTCTACTTCAATGATTCCATCTTCATTCCCTGATGATGTCGTAGATCGGCGAAAGCTTGGAAAACTAAACTAAACTAAGTCATCGTATCGTAGCATATCTGGCCTCAATTGATTTAACTCATTTTATAACAGTAATAATGTTAATTAAAACTAGAAGATTTAGAAGATGATTAAACTTTAGTAAATAAGTTATTTTTACTATGTCCGTACGCTTAGAGATTAGATTGGCTAGAAACACTTAAGTTTCCAGTTTTTCCAATCTTCCCGTTAATTAAGGTCCCTCGCTTATTAGACATTTAGCAATGTTTCGACCCCCCAAAACTATTAGGACCCCCCGTTTATTTCGCAAACGAGAATACAAACTAACCTACGAATGCAGTATGATTGCCTTAGCTGTATATTTAGTTATTGTTTTGAGCTCTTGAATTATTTACATAGTACATTTAATCCTTGGTATTTATTGACCATTAGGTCGTAAAATGCAAACAATTCTCTTCCTGAGCAGAACGGTAAAGAACGACCATTGTGCTTGACCTTGTTGACGTCATTGACGTGGTGCGCAAGGAATCCTGGTCTCACTTGTGAGTACAAAAGTCTGCCCAGGGTTCCTGCGTGCTAGATTCTTCTCGGAGGTTTGCCTTTTGATGGTCGCTTAATACGCTGCGACAGCAACTAAATTCCATCTTTTTAACATGTTTTTGGGACGAGACTGAATGTTTTTAAATTTTGATTTTACACTCATTATTTACATTCATTATTGCGAGAACAGAAAAAAAGAAAAAAAAAAGTCGAGTTTCTGTAATCTATATACAGCCATTAGCTGTCTTAAAATGCATAAAAATAGCTATAATACAAGGTTCTCCTCCAAACACGCTTTTGCACTGCCAAAAGCAAGAACAAACTATGGCATCTTTAGCATAAAATTTACTGGTGTAAAAATGTGGAATTCACTAGATGCAAGTTTAAAATCTTTATCCATTAAATCATTCAAAGCCAGACTCAGAGAAAGATTTATAAAAAATTATTAAGTTTTAAAATATTTAAGTAAATCTCTCTTTTTTTTATGTCTGTGTAAGTGTGTGTTGTTTTCAAACATGTATAATTCAAAAAGAGTTCTGGCTGCCGGGTAGCCAGCACCATGCACATTTAAATTTTCTTTTGATAATTTATAAAAATAATCAAGCTCAAGGTGAAATAAACTATTGCTGTTGTTGTTAACATAGAGTTTAACATGTGGTTTACACGTTGCTGAAAATTAACTTTAAAAATCTCATTTCAGTTGATAGCACTATAGGCGATGTCGAATTGACGAACACTATCCGAGAAACATTTTCTGAAAATTAATTAGCATGTTTTACGAGTTACCGTGAGAAAACTGGTTGCTTGTTATGTGAATGAACGCAGGATTGGCGGTAATAAAACAGATAACTGTAATTCCACACTGCAAATATTTTTGTTAACTTACAAAATTCCTTGGGTTATCTACAACATTAACTGGTTTACACGTCCTCCTGGACTAATCTTCTGAACTTCACTTGTATATACTTTCTCTCTCTTCACTACTTTAAGACTTGAACTGAGTTGGCTTATATACTTTCTAGTATCTATTCTAGAAGCTTCTAAAAGCATCAAAGTTTAGAGACATCACACTATTCTTAATTATTGTAGAAAATTATATCATGCTTTCTTGTCGTAAACATTCGATGTTCTATAGAATGTTACGGAATATTATAACGACTATGTGTAATGACTAAGCAATGCTAACAGTCTAGCCGCCACGGCTAGATTTTATAAGCATGCAGTTGATACAACCTTTTTAGGCCGCATCATTACAGCATAGCTTACAAAAAATCCAGGTTCCAACAGAAGATAATAAGTAACAGTGGATGTAAGCAGCCATGGACAACTGCTTCGACCTTTCTAGGCCTCATCTGCATGGCAGGTTCCCACATTTATACTTGTTGTTTATCATTTAAATCACCTCCCACAAGCATTACGTTATATATTATTATAAGTATTCTTAATACACATTTATTACCAGAAGTTGTTGGATCAATTGACGCAGTAATGGAATTGAATATTGCAATGCTGACGCCACTCCACTGAGTTGAATTGGTTGACTGTTGAACGTAATGGAACAAAATTGCGTCCGTGATCAAATTTCCCAGATTGCATTCACTTAAACCACATGAGCGTCGAGTACCATCCAAAAAAACAAAGCTTTGTCCAACTTTAGCCTGCATAAAAAGATAGCAAATAGTTTTAAGGTACTTTAGTTAAAATGAGCAGGAATCAAAGCAAGATATTAGTAGCGAATAAAACCAATCTCACAAGTATAAATACCACATGTGTGCTATTACTATGTTCCTACATAATGGCCATGTTGGTCAACTAATATGAACCTAATCTCATAAGTATAGATAATAAATGTGTGTTAGTACTAAGTACTTACAGTCACTTAAATGGACACTAAGGTCACGTTGGTCAACTAATATAAACCTAATCTCTCAAGTTTAGATAGCACATGTGTGCTAGTACTAAGTACTTGAAGCTACTAAAATGGGCACTAAGGTCACGTTGGTCAACTAATGTAAACCTAATCTCACAAGTATAGATAGCACATGTGTGCTAGTACTAAGTACTTATTAAAAGAGTCACTAAAATGGGCACTAAGGTCACGTTGGTCAACTAATGTAAACCTAATCTCACAAGTAAAGATAGCTCATGTGTACTAATACTAAGTACTTATTAAAAGAGTCACTAAAATGGACACTAAGGTCACGCTGGTCAACTAATGTAAACCTAATCTCACAAGTAAAGATAGCTCATGTGTACTAGTACTAAGTACTTACAGTCACTAAAATGGGCACTAAGGTCACGTTGGTCAACTAATATACACCTAATCTCACAAGTAAAGATAGCTCATGTGTACTAGTACTAAGTACTTGCAGTCACTAAAAGTGGCACTAAGGATACATTGATCAACTAATATGAAGCTAGTCACATAAGTATAGGTAGCACATGCGCACTATTTTTAAATACTTGAAGTCACCAACATGGACACAGGCCTGGTTAAAATGCACTTGCTTCCTTGAAATAGAATATGATAGCTTAACCCTGATTGGTTAGCTGCCTCATCTAGCTCTTGCAAGCAGACCACAGCTTAAAACCTAGCTCGATTTTCCACACGAGAACACAAAGCATGTTTTTAAGAGAGTTACAAGGGTTACAACTGAAGCACTGCAGGTTTTGGAGGCTAAACAATACATAGAATGAACCAGACTGTGTTACAAATTTTCTTTCCAGTACGCTCGTACGACAAAATTGGTACATTGCCAAGAGCGGGACTCGAATCCCCATCTCCCTGTTTTGTAGTCAGGCAAGCTAACCACTACGCCATCGGGGACCACTAGCAGATTACTGAAGTGTTGATGCTAATGAAGCGAGGATTTCATATGGGCAATAAATTTTTCGTTTGAAAATTTATCTGCCTCTAAAACCTAATGCGGCCTTATGCACAACAGAGCGCGAAGAGAATAGGTGAGGTGAAGTAAAGCCTTTTCTGAGGTTTCAAACAACTGAAAGACAGATTTTTGAGGTTGGTAAAGTTACTCAAATGAAATTAAACACAAAGTAGCGCTTTTTTTTCTAACATACTTATCCGAAAATATTGGTATATATGGCCCTGAGCGAGATTCGAGCCCACGTCTCCCTCCCGTCAAGGATACTAACCACTGCACTACACAATTGGGGACCACCACGTTGTAACGCACTAGATTACTGAAGCATTGAGGTTATCTACGTGAGGACACAACGGGCCAAAAATTTTCTTCATTTGAAAATGTATCTGCCTCTATACCCTCTGTCGAGGTTTCAAAAAACTGAAATGCAGGTTTTTATCCTATATTAATGGTAAAAGGTCCATATATGCTTGTGGGATGTGGCTATAAAGATGACCTCAAGTATAGATAGCACAAACGTACTAGTAGCTATCTTGAAGCCACTATATTGGGCACTATGGCCCAGTTGGTAGTGGGCTTTACCCCTTTAAACTACCATAAAAAATAGTGCTGCCAGCAAAAAGCTCACTATTTTTTATGGTAGTTTAAAGGGGCAAAGCCATCTACCAAACCAACGTGGCCATAGTTTTTACCCTATAGTTGGTTTATTGTAACTTTTTTCCAGTGTTTGATCAAAACTCTAAAAACTGTTAGAATTAATACCTTTGCTACTTTGTCTACAACTGGTCTCATACGTTTAAGTTCTTGTTCTGTATCGGGATCCTTTGGCACTGAACTGTCCAGTAGAATCGGGTTGCCGTTCCACTCTTTAACTTGCCCCTCGTCATCAAATGTCACCTTAAGGTAGCCCAGGTACTTGCCATAGTAATAATCCTGAACGACCAACACAGATTTTGCGGGATCACTCGAGGGATGTACTACCACTGGGTAGGTGTCCCGCGGTTGATCAGTTGTAGGAGAAGGTCCTATATGACAACACAGATTTTACTCTATATATTGAGTATTACAGTTCCCATAGCAATAGTCCTGATCACTCAATTCATGCATTGCGGGCTCAGATGATGTTGCACGAAGTAATGTTTTGTGCAACTGTGCAACTTGTCTCGCAGCGGCTTTCGTAGACGCGTTTGATGAGCAAGTGAAACAAGTAACAACCTGTGCAAAAATTTAAAACTGTTGCGAGACGGGTTTAGGACAACGTTGCGATCGATGACATCAGTTGCAAATTTCAAGTTGCGGGAGCCATTGCGCCCTAAATCATGGATTGCAATGCTTCGCACAACTCGTCTTGCAGTCGCATATCCGAATCAAGATGTGCAAAAATTGCCCTCTTGAATACTTTAATGATGTACTTACAAGAGAAAATGTTTGCGGTTTGTCGCTTATAGGAGGTAATGCTATATGTGAAGGCACGGTAATACGAGCCACAATATCCTCCAACTCGTCTCGCAACATTGCTGCGAAACAGGTTGAATGTCGATGCTGCGTGTATTTCCACCCAAGTACAAACTTGTCTTCCAGCAAAATTAAGCTGTTGCAGTTGAGTGAATCCAGACTTCTCATTGGCTAATACAACCGGGTGATTGCTCGCGGAGTCATCTTGCTGTGAGACAAGTTGATCCTTGGTAGCAATACGCGCAGCATCTACAAGTTTTGTTGCAAAAAGTAGAACGATCTTTTACTTTCTGCAACAATTTTTTTCAACTTGCAACAGATTATTTTGATGCGAGACAAGTTTGTACGCGGGTGGAAAAACGGGCAGCATCAATTTTCAAACTGTTTTGCTGCAATGTTGCGAGACGAGTTGGGGGATTTTGTTGCTTGTATTACCGTGCCTTAAGCTAGCTGCTAAGCTGTGGGTTAAGTTTTACATGTACAGTTTTGAAAGTAATAATTCTGAACAAGCACCAGATTTCGAAACTTCACTCGTAATTTGCTAATCGCCCTCCCTGCAGTATGAGACTGAATTACAAGGACGCAGCCCGACGAGATCTGGTTAAAGCATTCAAGGCGCTCTTATGACACACGGGCGTGGTTGACGCAATTGGTAATAGCTCTGCCCTCCGACCACAAGGTTCCCGGTTCGATCCCCGGCTTTTCCGAGATTCAAATATTTGTGCAACCTTCTTCTCCGCCTAAGCCAATTCAGCTTTCCATCCTTCCGGGGTAGGTAAATGAGTACCAGCGTCTGCTGGGAGATAACCTGCGATGGATTAGTGTCCCGTCCAGGGGGAGTCAAAGATTCTCATCCACTTAACACTACAGAAACGGGAGATAAGCGCCCGTTCCATGGGCCACTAGGCTTGTAAAGGATTTGGCTTTTTTTTGGATGGGACACTAACTCATCGCAGGTTAACCCCCAGCAGATGCTGGTACTCATTTGTACCTATCCCAGAAGGATGGAAAGCTGAATTAGCTTAGGCAGAAGAGCAGAGCCAGAAATCGAACTGGGGACCTTGTGACCAGAAGGCAGAGCTCTTACCAACTGCACCAATCCCACCCACCGTCTCAGGGTATACACCCTCTAGACATCAGAGAAATGACTTTAGAACTAGTGGTATCATATATTGAATTTGTATTAATAAATTAAAAATATTTAAATAATGCAGTTTGTTGGGGAGCCTCTGCTTTATGTGCAGCAGTTTGTGATGGCAGTTCATATTAACCCCTGGCGAGCAGGACTTCTCACCAATGAAATGTTTCGTGAAGCACTAAAGCCAGCTTTTAATCTGTCCCAAGTTATCACTGAATTCACCTATAAAAGGTAATAAGTATTATTTTGATATGTTTTAGATACAAAAAGAAATTATTTAAAAGTTATAATTCATCAGCACCATCACCATCATCCTTCACATTTTAAAGATCTATTTTCCATGCTTGCATGGGTTAGACAGGTTTCCTAAAGGTTATCTTCCATTCAGGTCAATTTTGTGCCAGATCACGCTCAATCTTCAGAAATCTTAATTAAATCACTATCCACAACTTGGTACCAAGTCTTTCCACTATAAAATTTATTAATTATCTCAGTCTGTATTTCTTCACTAAGCTATCATCACTGCATCTCTCTACACAACCAAACCACCTCAATCTGTCTCTTCCAATTATTTAAACAAATAATTTGTGAGCATTTACAGACAATTGCTCTTGAAAACATTTTTGTACATCAGGGCCTTATTTTAAGGAAAATTTCTTGTCGTACATGGGGCAACCAAGATTGAGTGTTTAGTTGTCCCTCAAAAGTTGAGGTTGTCCTAAAATACTCAAACAGCTATGATAAGTGTTTCAGCATGCTTTAATTATACTTTTGTCATTTGAAATTTGAAACTGACAGATTGAACTATTGAATATATATTAACTGATCTGGTGTTTTTTTATAAGTAATGAATATATTTTAACTAATGTGGTGTTTTTTTTTAATTTTATTTGAAGAGTCAAACTGGTTAGTTTACTTTTCAATTTATTTGAAGAACATTTTCCCTTGAATTACAAAATATATATTTTACTTTTAACAGAAATGAACTTCACCCGTTTTGGAAAAAAAACATTGAAATGTATTAAAAACTACTAGCTATGTGTTGTTGCGTTTTCTAACAGCGACATTGGCAATGGAGCAAAATTCACCGTAATTAATTGAATATGCAAACCAATTTTTGAAAATCTTTATAATAAAAAAAAGAAAAATACGAAAAATTTACATCAGTCGGTTGGTTGTAGTCATTCTAAGGACTGCTAAACTACAACTCTTGGTTGCCCTACAAAGATTTCAGTCATTTCTGATGACTGGATAACTGTAAAAGTCGAGCCCTGTACATGCAGTTTTGATTATAAAAATTATATTTGTTAGTTTTTGTAGCTTTCTTATCTTTTCTTAGGGATGAGCAGGAGGTGAGCTTATCGGACGTCTGTTTGTATGTGACATCCCAAACATCAAACCATGTGCATCCTAACTGGGTGGAGTACCTGCCAACCAACAGCTGTGTTGTATTGTCTCCTGGTAATTTTTGGAACAGAAACTACACCAGGTATTTTAATTGGAACTTTTAGAAGAAAATTTTGGTTGATCTTGTCATATTCTTTAACTTTTTCTTTTATCTTCAAGTTTTCAACTATCTCATTCTAATTATTTTAGATTTACAAGCGACTTCAAAATCCTTGATAATTTGTATCAAAGCAAAGGGCACTCAACATTTCCTACTAGCTTAAAAGGTAAGTTTGGATAATATTATTTTGAAATCCTCCCAAATCGGGAGGAAAGGGGGGGGGGGGAGTCTGCGAGACCTTCAAAAAGCCCATACTAGATAGAGTTAAAGTTAATCTTCACAAATCGCTTATCTAGTACTATAAGTTTACTGTTTAGTTTTATTGTTGCAGTCAAACTAGGTGAACCATAAACATCCTAAAAACGTCTAGTTACTTTTGTCGTAATAAACTTTAGCCTAATTATCGCTGCTCCAAAATTTCTCGTTCCTATACCTTTTAGATTTATTTTTGCATCAATTCACTACATGTTGGATTCTCATCATTGCTCTATAAATTCATGACATTTTTATAAGGGATTACTAAAGGTTACTTCCTATAATATACAAATTTATGTGGGGACTGAGGAAATCAAGTTCAAGAAGTAGGGAGCTTGCAGTTTTGATATAGTGGTAGAAAACTTGCAAGTGTGGGAAGTGTAATAAATCTGTGTAACAAATGTTTTTCAGGTACATATTTTTTTTCCAAACCAATTATTCTATGTCAATCATTGTCAACTTTCTTCAACTGGGATTCGATCATCCATGTTCATAAAAATACATGCAAAAGTAACACAAAGTAATCATTTGTAATTATTGAAAAACCTATTTATGCAATTAGATATTAGGTAACATGTTATTGATAATTTTAACTGTGTTAGATTCCATAGTCTTTTCATGTTTGCATAATTTACCATATGATCGTAGAAGCACCAAAGAAATTACACATTTCAGATATACGAAAACTTTTTTAATCTATACATGTTTCGACATTGTCACAAATGTTACATATGCACATATGTCTGTGCGTACGTATATTGTCATGTGCAAATCTAATAATACGTACGTATATTCTCATGTACAAATCTAATAAACTACAAATGTTTGTATGCACATATATCTGTACGTATGTATATTGTCATGTACGAATCCAATAAGTTACACATGTACGTATGCACGTATATCTGTACGTACGTATATTCTCATGTACGAATCTAATAACCTATAAATGTACGTATGCAGATATATGTTTGTACGTACGTATATACGTGTGCATTCACTAACGTATTTATTTATGTATAAATCTTGTGCATAAGGTTGGCTATCCATGAAATATTAGAACTAAAAAGTGTAAAAACATAGAGTTATTTGATAAATGGCACGTTTTAATTTTGTTTTGTCTCTACTCAAATTAGACTCACTGGACTCGAGCTCAATGAAATATCAAAATAGCTACTATTTATGACGGAGAACCGGTCAAGAATGTTTATTTTTTACAGGAAGTGTATAATGGGTGACCAAAATAGCAGTGCACACTGTTCTTTGTTCCGTAAAGTGACTTAAATATGCCGCAGTTGACAGATCGATAAGGATGCATGTCGAAATGGATAGCTTTCAGACATGAATCAGCAGTTTTTTTGAAAATGAAAAAAAGAAAGAAAAAACATTTATCTTTTTGAAATTTTCTTTCGAATTAACATTCGTTGTCTATTATTTCAAATACTTGAAAGAACGTAAGCTTTGCTATCAGTAAAAATACATGTTATCATTGAAGAAACTGAAATTTCTATCAGGTTTCTCATTTGAGTGTGCTCAGCTTCACTCCGACGAAGAACTAACGTCCGAGTCTATCCGAGGAAATAGTACCGTCCGAAACTTTAGTTCTCTTTTTCCACGGTGTTTCACTTAAAAAGAACACATGTACTATCTCTATCGTATCGTGTAAATCTTAACTATGTCATGCTGATAAAGCCTAATTAGGCCAAAAAAACTGCTTATAAAATTTACCCGAGACTGCCAGCCAGTCAGGGGTAAGCTCTGGCGTTTTACAACACCTAAATAACTCCTTTAAGATCTAGCAGAGGCGGCCAGCTCTTCAAGGGTAAGCTCTGGTTTCACCGAAACAAATGCTTATAAGTTGTAGCCAAGGCAACTAGCCTGTCAGGCATTGCACTCTGGCGTTCTACTACACCGAAACAGCTGCTTATAAGAACTATCCGCAGAAGCAACCAGCACGTCAGAAAAGTATCACTTAGTACTGGCATACATGCGCTGTTTATACCGTAAAGTTTAATTCATCTTTCCTGCCCTATCCCTAAAGCAATAAGATCTTACTACGCCTTATTATTTTGTGTGCGAACCCAAGCTTACATGTAAAAGATGTGATGAAGAATCTGTTTTCTGCTGCTGCACAACTTCTGTTAACTATTATTTCTGGTAGGTGTAAAAAGTAACACCCACTACCAGCGTGGTACTGGTGCTCATTACTAGTGCCCGTATAAATTATACATAGTACTTGCACATGTGTGTTATTCATTCCTTTTGCCTCTTATGATGATCTGTTTTGGAAGAATCGTACAAGTGCTAGTATAGAAGCCACTAAAATGGGCACTAAAACGACGTAGCGGGCATCATCCCTTAAATCTACAACAAAAAATGGTGAGACAGAATTATAGCAGCCATGGACAGCTGTTTAGACCTTATTAGGCCTTGTTAACATTACCCCTTAAATCTACCATAAATAATATAGTGAGCCTGAATGTTAGCAGCCATGAACAACTGTTTAGACCTTATTAGGCCTTGTTAACATTACCCCTTAAATCTACCATAAATAATATAATGAGCCTGAATGTTAGCAGCCATGGACAACTGTTTAGACCTTATTAGGCCTTGTTGACTCTACCCCTTAAATCTACCATAAATAATAGTTAGCCTGAGTGTTGGCAGCCATGGACAACTGTTTAGACCTTATTAGGCCTTGTTGACTCTACCCCTTAAATCTACCATAAATAATAGTGAACCTGAATATTAGCTACCATGGACAGCTGTTTCGGCCTTTTTGGGCCTCAACAGCAGGGGCGGGCGTGGTCAGCGCAGTTGGTAAGATCTCTACCACAAGAATTCCAGTTAGATCCCTAGCTCTGCTGAGATTCGAATATTTGCTCAGCTTTTCATCCTTCCTGGGTAGGTAAATGAGTATCAGTGTCTGCTGGGAGCTAACCTGCGATGGATTAGTGTGCCATCCAGGGGGAGTTAAAGACTCTCATCAGCTTAACATTACAGAAACAGGAGAAAAGTGTCGGCTCCATGGGAAACTTGGCTCGTAAAGGATTTAGCTTAGCATGGCATAAGTAACAAACAGGCTCCGATTCCCACAGAATATAAAAAGTAATAGTACTATACGGTGAATGTTAGCAGCCATGGATAGCTGTTTCAACCTTTTTAGGCCTAATCAGCACGACATAGCTAATATAAAACAGGCTCAGGTTCCCACAAAAGATAAGAAGTAATAGTGAATGTTAGCAGCCATGGATAGCTGTTTCAACCTTTTTAGGGCTTATTAGCATGGCGTAGCTAATAAACAGGCTCAAGTTCCCACAAAAAAATAAAACGTAGTGCTTGTTAGATGTGTCTTAAATGATAATTGGTCGAGTATAGAAAGCACATGTATGCTAGGAGCTAACTTTAAGCCAGTAAAATGGGCACCATAGCCACGTTGATAGCGGGCTTTACCCCTGAAATCTACCATAGAATAATAATAGTGAGTCAGAATGCTAGCAATCATGAACAGCTGTTTCGGTTTAATTGAGCTCCTTGGCTGGATCTTATAAACAGTTGTTTCAGCCTTTTTAGACCTTACTAGCATGGTATACTTAGCAAACAGGATCTGGCTCCCACAGATGCAAAGTAATATATATATAGTGAAAAAGCGCAAAGCTTGTGGGATGTGGCGTAAATAATGACAACGTACTAACTACAACTCCCCTAAAGGGGCTTTTCACGGTCATTTTAAAATCCCATTCCCCAGTTAAAAACCCAATTGATAGGAGCCAAACCAGCTGGCTATTTACAAAGCGTGATAAATTTGCCCCTTTGATCTTCGAGGATAAATTCATTCAGTAGAACGAGTCGGGGATCTGAACCCGGGTCTTCCGCATCAAATCCCCTACTTTGACCACTTAGCCAGGTACAAATAGCACATATATGCTAGTAACTATCTTAAAGCCACTAAATTGGGTTTTGGAAGATCGAATGGCAATGTCATCAAATGTTACTAATAAAGGGTCCTCCACTGTCCAACAAAACTATTTCTTTTTCTTATCTTGGGTCCATATCATTCGCTCGTTTGTGATTATTCTTTTTACATAACTTATCTAAACCGAGCAATCTTTTTGATTTTCAAAGTAACAGGTCTTGATTCCAGTACTAGTGCCAGACCCCTACTCGTTTATTGTTATTGAATTTTTCAGAAGTGCAGACTGAAATTGCCACCACAAGATGATTTTAGTTGACATGCAATACTTTATGAATTTCTGCAGCCGCTATGCTAATTTATTCTGAACGTAAAATACAATAACTTCATTTAAAGGACAATAAAAACACTTAGCATAGCCGTTGGGTCGCGTGAACTTAACTAATTTGAAAGAACTAAATGACAATAAATTACAATAAAACCTAAACATATTAATGGGTGGGCACGGTTGGCGCAGTTGGAAGATCTCTGCTTTCCGACCACAAGGTCCCCAGTTCGATCCCGGCTCTGCCAATATTTGAATATTTGTGAGACCATCTTTTCCATATGAACTAACACAGCTTTCCATCCTTCCGAGGTAGGTAAATGAGTACCAGCGTCTGCTGGGAGCTAACCTGCGATGGATTAGTGTTCCACCCAGGGGGAGTCCAAGACTCTTATCCGTTTAATACTACAGAAACCGGAGATAAGCGCCGGCTCCATGGGCCATCTGGCTCGTAAAGGATTTAGCTATATCAAATAAATATTTTTTTAGAATTTTAATTATTTGTGTTTCTCCACATTTAAAACTTTCAAGTAATAGATTTAAATTTATTTAACAACATTTCTAGTTATTTTCTTTATGTTTGGAAATGGCAACAATGGGACTTAAGTTTATTTCACTAATGTGCGATATACTCAGTCAGTCTTATGTTTAAATTATTTTTAGTTACTTGTTATTAATTTTTGGCTGAGTAAACTGTTCAAAGAAATTGCTTCTCTATATTGTATAGAGTTCTTGATAAAGTTCGTTTCTGGCATTAATCATATCTTAATTTCTTCAGGTTTTCGCGTTTGAGTAATTTTCTTCAGAAATAAATATTTGAATCCTGAAACAGTGTGATCCTTTACAGCTCCGTTTAGGTTTCTTATTAGATATCCAAATTAACCTCCGGGGGGATACTATTATATACTGCCTATTGGCGGTAAGTGTTGCTGTTCAGGGTATGGTTTTCAGACCATCCAATCTAGAACATGATTTACACGGAATTGGTGGTTTAACATAAGGTATTCTGATTGATGCCATGAGTTGACTACACACAACAGGCGCTATTGGAAAAGATATCCATATTTGTTCTGTGTATTTGCTTGACTCATAAGAATGTGAAGCCAATGGAATCTTTCCCCCTCCCCCTAGGTACCATCACCGTTAATGAAAGCTATAGTTTTGATTGGCTCGTGCATTCTTTTGTGGTCTTGTGGAGCCTCTGGAGTCTTTCTCCATCCCCCTAGGTACCATCATTGTCAATGACAACCATAGTTTTGATTGGTCCATATATTCTTCTGTGAAGCCTCTGAACTTTTCCCCACCCCCGTCTAGGTACCATCACTGTTCAGTAATGGCAAGCAGTACGATTAACCTGCGCATTCGAATGGCTCATGCATGCAATCACTTGTGGAGCTTCTGGACAACTCTCCCCTCCCTTGCTAGGTACAATTACTGTTAATGGGAAGCATTACGGGTAAACCTGAGGGCTTAATTGATTCATGTACTTAATCTTGTCATGTGTTCTAATCACGCCAGGCTTGAAATAGAAAACACGCAAACCTTCCGTCTTTCATAACAAACAAGCTGTTAACTTTAACGGGTTTCATTTTGATTCGGTGACATTTTTCCCTCCGGGTTCAACAATTGATTAATAATGAATTGCTTCAATTACAAGAAAACACTGTAAGTTCTTTTCAAAAGTACAATGTTTTCTGTCTTGATAAATGAAGCCTTTCATTCACATTCAATTCTTGTTCCGGAGAGTTAAGCAACTTCTATAATTTAAGATCCTCTTTTAATAAAAAGTTGAGCTGCGAGCTTTTTCATCGTCGCGCGGTGATTCGAAAAAAAATGGCACTGGGTGAAGTGTTAGAATCCCTAATGTATTAAAAATGATAAACTAAAGGGGTAATGCGATCAATAGAAAGGCACGTTTGGTAAGAAAAGTGCTGACGAGTACCACCGATAGGAAATGAAAGCTTTTGTCATAATCCATTACAAGATAATAAAATGGGAAGTTTCTTTTATTCTGTTTTAGTCTTTCATAACGGAAACTTGAAAGAGGGAAAGTTAATGTATTTTAGTTTAACATTTTCTGCTCAGTCTAAGACTACGCTTAATTTCTTTGCTCAACGATTATCTTTATAGAAAGTTCTATATTGATGTCTCGTAAAACTACACGCGAAATATTTCTTTTGCATAAATTTTTAGAAAGTAGGAAACAAAAAAGAATTTTTAAGAAAATAAGTTTTGATTTGGTACACGCATAAATGCTTTCAACGTGAAATGCAAATTTTTTTTTGAGTTTAACAGTCCGTCACGATTCCATCTCCCCAAATGCTACCTTCCGTTTTGAAATGGTAATACATCATAGAGATTGAAACGTCCACAAAAACAACTCCACCCGACAAATGAAAACAACTAAAATCGGGCAATATCGCACAGTATCAATATTGCTTGACAGTATAAAATGAATAGCAACAATAGTTAAACTTGTACTGAATAATGCAAACAGGTTTTTGTACCAGATATGACATGTAAACAGTCGTGTCTAGTCAGAACAATGATTTTCAAGAGGAACAAGCTATCTTATAGAACAAAGTTCAGTTCTCAGTTATGACTAAAAATGGAGAATAACGTGAACTTTTATTTTTTTTCCGAAAAATTTTAACAATCCGTACTTCTGTTCACTAATGTTGAATGCTGTAATAGTTTTAGCCAGACGATTTCTGTGGTCGTGTTAAATAGAGCTGCAGGTCACCTGTGCTTCAAAACTGTTTCTACACTCTCTGAAGGGGTTTCCTTCTCGAATGTATTTTATGTGTTTCCGGTGAGTCCAAATGTATCCGGTGGTACAGCTGAGCTTTTGCGTTGCTCAAATCAGCCTGACACTAGTGGCAGGTTTACATAATCAGATTCTAGTCATGACAGTTTTGGGCGAGGTTAAATTCTTATCAAGTCAAAAATGAAATGGACAAATACCGTTTAACTGTTTAAAAAGAAATATGTCTGTAACATGAGGCAGTACAACTATAATTTCACTTTTCTCTTTCATAAAAAAGTTATGTTCGATGTCACTCAACTTACGATGCGATCGCGTGAACACATTATGACATGAGGTCAAAGATCCAAATTTAGCCTAAACAACAAGAAAAGAAAAACAAGTAGATATGGCTAGTAATTGATGACTCACTTTAAAAAACCAATCAAATTTCTAGCCACTTTGCACGTGCTGATTTTGAAGAGATGAATAACTACCTTTCGCGGGAAGTAGAGCATATGAAGCCAATCATAGCACGGGAATTTAATCACGTGGTTGCTTGAGGGTTTTCCCGGCATGCTGCGGGATTTGGAATGCTTGGTATTTGGCACGCGGGTTCGTTTTTCGTCATTGAACGGGGAGGCTTAATAGAGGCATGGCGGAGACTTTGGTAGGGTTTGCCAAACAACACGGCAATGTTTTACAGTTAAATAGCACTTCTCCCATTCCAACAACAAATAGTATGGCCAGTAGCGAAGTAATGAATGGCGTTATAGGACAGACAACTGATAAAAATAAAAATAAAATGACCAAAGAAGATGATGTTGGGTGAGTAAACTTACCGCCTTCACATCAGCTGGGTTATCATTTCTAATAACAAGCACGAATATTCAAAGTTATTGGACTTTGTAATTTATTTCATAACTGTAATTTAAGCAGAAACATATCCAGATACGGTTGTTATATGTTTGTGTTTTAGTAATTTTTAAGAAAAATTTTTGTAATTTTTGGGCTTGCTTTTATTGTGGATTTTTTCTGTGTTTGACACTTCCGTCTGGCATCTTCTATCAAGAAGCTCTTTTGCTCACGACTTTTTGTGTTTCGTTCACAGTAAGCTCTTCGTTGGCGGCTTAAGTTATGACACGAACGAAGGTAAGAGATTTATGCTCTTGACTTCTCTTTCTCTTTTTAATTCGTAAAAATTCAATTCATTATTTTGAATATCTACCCGGACATTAAAACCCGTTCACCAAAACTACCGTTTGCTTTACGACTAAAATTGTTTTGTTTCTTACTCCCACAGCCGGCCTAAAGGAATATTTTAGTAAATTTGGCGAAGTAGTTGGGGTTGACATAAAGATGGATGCTCTTACGTGTCGTTCAAGGTTTGTAAAGAATAATGCAATACTGTTTTTAAGGGAAATTTAACGAAATCGAAGCTTATGTGTGTACCGGTGTTTTCATTACAAGTCACAATGTATTCCTTTGTGTATGCCCCACGTGCTAGGTATTCGTGAGTCCACATTTTAATGCCGTTAATTTTCGTTCGCTCGGTTCTTTACTCGTGATTCATACCACGTTTCTTTAAGCGCAACAGACCCGGAAAACTTTCAAACTTGAATATACTTGAGTCGTCGGCACAAAACTGAATATTCATTCACTCGTCATGTTACATCGAAACCGTTTCACTTTTCAGAATCATATTCCGTGTTTGTGTGCGACAGCATCAAGACATCTATTTATGGCCAACCCCCCGTTGAAAATTATTGATAAATTTACAGTAAACGAGAGAGTCTTTCTTTAAAGCAAATTGTTCAGAAAATGATCAGTCGCTTCAGACAAGAAGTCACACATCGTTTAATTCCGTTTCAATATTCTAATGATGGCGGATAAATTGAATGCATGAAAAACGGACTCGCCAAAGGCTGTGTGTTTTGACTAGCCTCTAACGTGTTGTTCAGTAATTAACATTCACCAGTTGGTGGTATTTGTGCTAAAATGCGGCTTTTCTGAAATGGATGTTGTCGTTTATAAAGTTTACATGGCGTTTGAGCGCAATAGCGCGCTATATATATAAGCACATTTTAAAAATATTACCATATAATATCGACTAATGACTTGGAATCAAAATTGTGCCAATTCTTCGATGAAGCTAAATTTTGCTTGTTTGCTTGTGAGTCTTTCATTGCACAGTACTCTGTATACATAAAGTCGTGTGCCTTACTCTTTTGTTTTATCAATATACTAAAAGTTATTTATTTTGATCTCAAAATTTATTTCGTTTCAGGGGTTTTGCATTCGTTCAGTTCAAAGAAGCGGGCTCAGCAGAAGCGGTGAGTAGTGATAAGTTTTTCTCATCGTTTATCATGTTCATGTTGTAAAACTTTCTTCGAGCAAACAAAAAGCTTCTTATCGCTCAGACAAACTCAGTACAAGTCGTATTCATTGGTCGCTTTGTTGATGGAGGGGTTATTAGTTTCAAAATAATCATAAAATAATTACGTAGACATCCGTTAACGTGCTCTCAGACTTTATGGAGTCTTGCCTTTTATGCGATTGTTATAAATCAAGTTTTAAAAACAGAAAAACTTGTGGGCGCTTCAGAGCGAATGAAGCTTGCGAGACGTTGAGTCGCATGACCCACTGACTTCGAATGCATTTTTTCTCTTAGCATTTTTGCCAGCACAATTGAGCGGTCGTCAAGTGTCGGAGCTATGCAGGATAATTTTATTGTACTGTAATTTATTGGGATTCAAGCCTGTAGTGTAGCACTGGCGGGATAATAAAGTCATTTATTTTGAATTGATGCAGTAGAAACGTTCGGATTTGTGAACAATAGTTAGGAAGGAGTTCCAAAATTATTTTGTGTATTTGAAAGGACATGGCAAAGCGTTCGAGTAGATTCTACCCCACGTGGTTTGTAAATGCATAGACAAGATTATGTCATTCTTCCAATGAAACTTTGCTAAATTAATCCACACTCTGAACGTGGGACTGATTTGATAGGCTCTCAGAAAAGGTGAAAATTAAATCAAATTTGAGAGGTCTACAACTGTCTTTTGGTGGTGCATGTATAATGAATGGTGCTTGCAATTTTTTGTTTGCCAAGTATTGTCATTAATGTAAGGTGTCAGCCTGTTATTGGCCTCTGTGTGTTTACAGCAAGAGAAGTGTTTTGGTGGTGACATCACGTAAGCTTCCCATGCCTTGGTTGAGTTACGGAAGGATTTTGTGGTCTTGTTTGGGAGTGGCAGATGTGTGGAAATTGATATTGTAGTGCTACTGCTGTTGCTTAATTCCTGTCACTCTTGAATGAATGTCAACTGAAAGCTAAAAGCTGCATTTCTTATCCTCTCTGGTATCCCTGTCACTGAATGTATATCAATAACAAATAAAATAAAATAATTTACCCAGTATTATAAATGAGTATTTCCCTTTGTTTTTGCTGTAGAACGAAAGTTTATAGGATACATTAATTTTAATGCAAGTGTCAATGAGCATAAATTAGGAAAATGGAATGTTGTGATGTGAAGTCGATAACCTGCAAGGAATTTGGTGTCTGTGAAACATATGAGTCAAGGGGATTGCCTTATCCTCTTCATCAACAATATATTTGACACTGTGACCTGCTAAGTGGCAAATTTTCATTGCATGACTTGATGCTGCCACAAGATTAGACCCTTCCCACTACCTGCATGAATTTACATTTATTTCAGTAATTTTCCTATTACTTTGTCTTAAATTTAGTAATAGTAGTTTGGTTTTCTTCACAAATTTTAAATGTTTTTATAAATAACTAGTTTCTTTCGTGAAAAGTTATGGATTTTTTTCTATACCTTTGTAAGATGTATAGCTAGTTCCTACTGTGTTTCATATCGAAACAATTCCTTTATATATTTGGTGCTATTAAACAGTAGTGATTCTTTTCCTTTTTCTGAAACTGTTTAAAAATGGATTACAGTTACTTAAAAACTGCTAATGTTTGTTGAGAGCTTTTAAAATGAGATTTTGCTGTATTTTTAGCTGTTGAATCCACAAATATTAAATACTATAGTATACAATATGTCAAACTGTGTAGTATATTTTTTTGTTTGAAGCATTTAATCTCGTCTAGCTGTTCTGTCTCGGGGCTGATAAAATGGCTTCAGTAGATTGTATTTGAAAACTTTTATGTTTTTCAGATATATTTTAGCACTCATGCCAGATCTCTCTATTTAGTTATATATATCCTTGTTTGTGCATCTGACTATTGCTTTAGCCAACAAATGCGTGGCAGATTTTATCTTTTCCTTTATCTTCTCATTACTGTATTTATAAAAAGCAGTGTTTATTAGAAATGATATTCTCATCATGTCTTCTTTTTTAATTACACATAAAATATCAGAATATTTACAGTTTTATCAATCCCATGGCCAATGCATTGAAGTAAGAAGCTATATTTAGCTGCAGCAGTTAATATTAGATTTACAAAGTTTTGTGTTAAAGAACAGTTTTGTAAATTGTCTTTTTCATATTCTAGGAAATAATAGATAATTGAATTGAACATACTGTAAGAGATAAAGTAATTATATGAAAACCAAACATTATAGGTAATAAACATTGAGTATAGTTAGTACTTGGTGCTATTAGATAACTTGGAGCCACTAAAATGGATATTAAGGCCATATCGGTTGTAGGCTTTACCCCTTAAATCTACCATAACTAATAGTGAACCCAAATGTTAGCAGTCGTAAAAATAAAATTTAACCCTTTCAGCCTCAGGCTGTGTATCAGCATTTCAATTCTCTTTACACACCCCATACAAAATGATGCTTTTGGTAATGAGAATTAAGGATTTCATTGGGTAAAATGTTTTTATCCAAGTTGAAAAAAGAAATTCCCCCAAACGGCTTATATAAAAATTATGAGATTTAGTTAAGAGAATTTTACAATTTGTTATTTGACGTATTTAGGGTTTAATTGGTTGAAACAGTTGTTTCAGCCTTTTTTTGACCTTATCAGCATGGCTTAGGTGACAAACAGGCTCAGGTTCCCACAAATGATATTAAGTAATAGTTAAAGTGTAATATTTGTGGGATATAAACAGGGATAAATTATAAAATATTACTTCCTAGTAAAGATTTTAGTGGTTCAGGTGTGTTGAGAATAATTTTCAGTTCTAATAGTGAAAGACATTTAGACAATATTTTTCAGGTTAATTAGTTGATATAAATTTAGTACATTTAGTTTTAAATCGTACCGGCTGCTTGAAATTTAAATTTTTAACTTAAGTTGTTTAATGACCAAATAGAGTTTCTTTTAATGTAAGTCCCAGTGTATAAGCCAACCCTTTGTATAAGCCGACCCTCTGTGTAAGCCGACCCCTATTTTCAAGGCCGAAGAAGTGGGTTTCAGTTATTATCCTCTTTATAAGCCGACCCCCCTTTGGAAGTTTAATTGAAACCAAGAAATAATTTTTATATCAGCATAAAAAGCTAAACTTGATAACGTGTAAATGGCTAACCAGAATTCTTATTTTGCAGTATAATATTTTTATGTGCCGTGTAGATTTCATGAACAGCATGCGTTGCCAGCATTTTGTCATAGTTGAAATTATTTGTACAATATTTGGTTTATGCCACAAAGAGTAATGTATATGGGCTCTTTTCCTTTTTTCCGTTTTTCAAAAGTTGGTGTTCTTTGTATAAGCCGACCCTCAAACTAGTATCAAAAATTTGGTATCAAATTCTTGGATTATGCACTGGGATTTACAGTAGCCATTGAATTACTAGTTCCTATTTTTAGTTTAGATTGAAAGTGTATCAAAGGGATTATGGGTGTGTTTTTGTACATTCAGAGATTTTGAGGGTGTCATAAATGAGATTAATTTCTTTTCTGTTAGTAGTTTCTCTAATCAGAAAAAGTAACTAAAGTATATTATATATTTGGTGTCTGCTACAAAAATGTTTCTAAAAATGGATTGTGTAAAAATATTGTCATGAATAATTTATGCTAATCCTGTCATCAGATAGCATAAGATTAATATACCTACGAATTACTTGCATGTTATTTCCTCTGTTTGGCATAGAACAGCTGTCTGTAAGATATTTTTTAAATCCACTCATAGACAATTGTCTCCAGTGTGTCTAAGGTGTTTTGAAAATAATATTTTTCACAGGGAGTATATGTGATATAAATTATGCTAAGTTTAGAGGAAAAGATAGTCAACATAACTTTGCCTATAGGTTTTGGTCACAAAAAACAAATCCAAATTACATTTTTTGTGATTCTCTTGAAACCTCCTGTTGTTAAAATGTATTTTGGAAGCGGAGCTGAATTTGCCATTTTTTTAATCACCTTGACTTCGTACCTTTCAGAAAAACAAGTCTGAAGAGGACTTTGTATCTTCATTATTTTTATCTTTTCCATAAAAATGTGTACAATTAAAAGAGTTTTTATTAATTTGTTATTAGTATTAATACTATTTTCCCTGATAATACAAGTTTAATAAGAAAAAGACTTGCCGACTAGCAAGTTTACCTCATTTGCCCAACGAAGACTGCCTGCATATGCATGTAGTGGTAGATTTGTTGTGATCCTTATTTTAAGTGACTTTTACATTGTGAGACAAGCGCTTTTAAAATACTGTATTTTTTTTATTATTCATCCTGCTGTATATGTGCCAACCCTCCTGCAAATCGCAGGATTCTCGATATTCATAATTCTGTAAAATAAACAAAATCTCCTGGAATTTTAACATTCCCATATGCCAAAACAGTACTTACCTGATTACTTTAGATTAGCTGAAACAGGCTAGCTACTAAAATGTATATTTTGTATTCTTTAGTTGGCTTCTAACTGCATATTGTGACTTCATTTAAACTGTGACTATTTATAAAGTATTTTACATGTTTTGATTACAAAAGGGCTATTTCATCATCAATTCCAATTTTGATCCAGGTTTATCCTCGTAAATGGGGCTGGCTAGATTTAACCCACTCTAGCAGCAATCTCTCCAACTCCCACTCTCCATCCCGCTTGAATCGCACATCTTCCATGGATCCGTTTCACACATTTCACACACAACACTGAATTTGCCATTACTCACTTCCCACAAATACCACATGGATCTACCTTACTTACAGACACTTCACCTTCTGCCCTACTCACTCGTTCCCTTTTTTGTCTTACCAAGGTGCACCTTCAACCCCTTGCTCTCAAGTGCCTCCTTCCATTTCCAGAACTTCTCCCTTAGTCCCTCCATGGTTTCAGTTGTAAGAACCAAGTCATCTGCATTCAACATCTCACTCATCAAACCATTTCTCACATTCTCTGCATCCATGATCTTAAAAATCAACAGCGACAACATGGATCCTTGGTGCACACCAACATTCACCTCAAACTCCTCAGACAACTCTAGCTCAACTCTGACTCTTGCTCTCACCATTACCTCTGGTATACCTCTTCCCTATTGCCCACTCCAATACCTTCATTGGGATCCTGTCAAATGCCTTCTTCAGGTCAACAAAGCACATATAAAACTTCTTCTTGTCTAAATATTCCTCTTGCAGCCTCCTCAAATGAACACTGCATCTATCGTTCCTTTGCCTGGCATAAAACCAAATTGCATCTCGTCCACTTTAATCATATCCTACAATCTCCTCTCTAGCCCCTTTTCTACTATCTTTATTGCATGCTCTAGCAACTTCACTCCCCTATATGCCATGCAGTTCATTGCATCCCCTTTCCACTTGAAAATCGGTATCACAACACTCGGCGCCCAATCATTCGGCATTCTTCTTCCATCCAACACACTCTGACACAGCTCCATCATCACACAAATCCCTATCTCGCCGCTATCATTTCAGCACTTACTTCCAAGGGTCCAGCAGCCTTTCCCACTTTCATTTCCCTTATCACCAGGGGCGGATCCAGAAATTTTGAAAAGGGGGGGGCACCTTACAGATTAGCGTTTTGAAGGGGGGGCACCATTCAGATTCTGGTGTTTATTAAAGGGTTATTTTAAAAAACAGATCATGATTTTTCCCAAAAGGGGGACACAGGCCCCCCCAGGCCCCTCCACTAGATCCGCTTCTGATCGCCTTCCCTCAAGTGGCCCTTTCGCCAATTCTGCTTTCACGTTCTGATCCCACTCATTTTTCTCATTCATAATTTTTTCCATGTGCTTTTTCCAGACTTTCCCTCTATCGCTACCTCTCATGCATCTTCCTCCCTCAACATCTTTCTTATCCTTTTTCATTGACTTCACAAGCTTAAACAACTTGTTCGGATGCTCACTCAGCTCTCTCAGTTCCCGTTCAACTGCCTCCTTCATTGCTTTCGCTACTACCTTCTTTGCCCGATTCTTCATGTGCTTGTATCTTGCCTTGTTCATCTCAGTGCCACTTTTGCACACCTTATTCGCATCCTTTCTTGCTATCCCTTGTTTCACATCCTCATTCCATGACTATGTGTCCCCTTAATCTCTCCACCCTTTCTTCTTCCCACTTACTTCATCACATGCCTTCAACACCCCTTCCTTAAAACATTTCTACAAGTCTAGTTCATCAGTGCTTACCAGCTCTCCTACTCTTCCTTCAAATCTTGCCCTTTTATCGTCTTCCTTTAGCTTCCAAACCTTTCTTCTTTCAATCGCTTTCTTTTTCACCACCTTCTTTACCTTCTTCTTAACCAGATCTGTGACATAGCGTGAGAGTACCAGTACCAGGAAGCGTTTCACAGTTGTTTTGCATTGAAATTAATTTTTCTACTACTTTTAATACCCATTAACTTAATTTGTTTTATATTTTACAACATACAGGTTTTAGAAAAAGGACCTCATGTCTTGGATGGTAGAACAGTAAGTTCTGAATTGATAAATTCTTAAGAGCTTTTTATGTGTACAATATTTTTGTATATTCAGAGTTTCTTATCAATATTGGTTGGCTTTCAGATTGATCCTAAACCTGCCTGTCCAATAAATAAGGTAAGGATATATATATATATATATGTATTATTTTTGCAATATTGATAAATGACAGTCTGGCATCCCTGTGCTTCTTTGACTTGGTTTCTGTATGATGGTTATAATTTGAAGGGTCTTATCTAGTGTTAAAAGTTTGTTGGTGACTTTTGATGAAGTTCTCAACTCATGCTAGATTATCCATGTTGTCTCTTCATAACTTTTGGGAAAATTTAGCATTTCATACAATTCAAGGTCACAATCAAGTTATCGTCTCTCTCTACATTATCCCTATTATCTCTTCACAACCCTTGGGAGAATTTAGTATTTCATACAAAGTCATTTCATTTCATTAGCATACAAGACTGTGCTAATCATCCAAGCTCAGGTTTAATCCAAACACAAGATCTCTGGTTCATTGCCTTGCTTTGCAGAGATTTGAACATTTTTGTGACTTTCTTTTCTGCTGAGGCTCACTCAGCTTTCCATTCATACTAGAGGATAAACAGAATACCATTAGTGTATGCCTAGAACTACTGCAGTAGATTAGTGTCCCTTCCTGCAGTGGGAGTCACTCTGGGAGTCTGGGCTCCAGGGGCATCAACTTGCTACATTGTTTCTTACTTATGTAAATTTATCATTTTAATCTCCAAAAAGAATTTTTACTTTTGGAATTTTATCATAAAATTGCAAAATAATATTTTTCTTTTGTCAGTTAATGTTGTTGTAAGGGTCAACTAACATAAAATGGTTGTAGGTCATACTGTAAGCAGGCTCTAAGCAATACTGTTAAAATTCAGTTTTTTTGTATTTGACATGCTGATGAAAGTTCTTAATTTTTTGTTTATCTAGCCTCCACATTTGCGGGTAAAGAAGATTTTTGTTGGAGGACTAAAATATACAGACCAAACTGATCAAAAACTTAAAGAATATTTTTCATCTCGATATGCACCAGTAAGTATATTGTTGAGACTAGCTCTTCCAAATCTTTTAAGCTTATAAATTAAGTGAGCAATAAGTTCTTAGCATTAAGATCAAAGGAGCACTTCACATTGATTAAATCAAAGTTGTTAGAATGAACTGCTTAGGACATTTAGCAAACTACAAAGAAGATTAAATTGTTTTTTTTGTTTCATGTTGTGTGCACTGTCACGGTTAGAATCTTTTGTACTAGGTGTGATGCTTCATTAGTCCATTGGCTGTTTGCTCATTTACATCTCAAAGCCTTTTTTTTAATATGTGCACTGTCAATGTCATATTTCAATAGGGAAAATGAGAACAAAAACATATAACGAAGAAAGTTGTCAAGTTTCCTTACCAGTTCACTCTACCAACTTTGATTGAATCAAGCTTAAATGGTTAAACCAACATTTATTCTAGCACACTATGATCTTCAGCTATTATCTTTTACATTATTCAATTTTAACACCTGTTTGTTATAAAGGGATAAGTTCAATATCTCCATTTTGTGCTTGGCCAACACTCAGATTTTAATGGATATAATTTAGCCAGTGGTTCTGAGGTTTCAAATGTCATAGCCGAGAAGAAAGTAAAAAGAGCCTGAATGAGAAATAAAGGGACTTGGTAAAGGGTAGAATGTTTTTGTTATCAGACATTTCTCACTTTTCAACAAAGCACACAAGAAGAAACAAACCCTGTCCCATCTTGTTGGAACCATTGGCTATGTCATCAGAGCCAAGTTTGTCACCAGTCTCTTAAAGACTCGGTGGCTATACAGTGAACAAGAACTTTGAATACTGCTGACACGAAGCAGCTTGTTGGTGAAGATCCTCTCTCATCTGATTCTCAATTGTGCAGCAAGACCTGAGATTGAAGAGTTGGCCCTAGTGATAGTGTTAGCAGGCAGATGGCTAGTGAAAAACAGAAAGCCCTCAGCTGGGTATTCTTGCCAGACAGAATAGGCTGAAAACATTGTCATTGTATGAAAATTTAACATTGACCTGCTCAGAAGTGAGAACAAGTTTCAAGTTTCATTTATTGAAAGTTTACAGTAAATCATTGATACACACGCACCCGCAAGTAGCAAAAGCTAATCGCGGCGGGTTTGTGCTCGAGTAAAAT
>JANCMA020071042.1:0-15629 GCA_024336925.2 Zoanthus solanderi | reverse complement strand
ATTTCGGGATCAGGGATCAAAATTTTGTCTAAAACAACGGGATCAAAGCTATCATAATATACCTCGTTACGACCCTGTAATAACAAAACGAGTACACTTTTGAATCTGTTGTCATTGTAGTCAGCGGCAACTGAGAATTTGAACGAAACTGGTCTACAAAAGCATGTGATCAAGTTGTGCACTTTTGATATAATTTTTACGCAGTTATGGCAGCTAAACGGTTTCAAATAACAACTGAAGAAGAAATTGAATAGCTTCAAAATCTACTACTGTAACGAAGTTTTCAGCGAAGTTTTAAAAAACTTCGCTGAAAATCAAAATCAAATGTTAAAACATTTGTGATTTGAATCAACACATGATTTGTGAGTTATTTATATGCAAATTACTGGGATTTGTAACATTTTGCAATAAAGTCGTAAGGTGACATCCGTTTAGTGTTCTACTTTTAGTTGGGAGGTATAACAAACAATGACTGGCCCCTCGACCATCGGCCAGCTTCGGGGAACATTTTAAAAGGGTCTCGGGGAAACAACTTTAGTCAAAGTTTCCTTGGGGCACGCCACGAGCTTGCCACGAGGTGGCTCAAAGTCAAGTAACTAACGAAAAATGTTCAATCGTTATATTCTTTATTTAGTACCAAATAAAGCAAAAAGCAAATAATAATTAGACAATTATTTTATATCGCTTTCACAGTTATTTTTAACGCAAATAAGAAAAAAGTTTGATCCAATGTGAGGCAGCGACCGGGATTACTAGTATCTCGGACGGTTTAAATATTATATTTAATGACCTTTAGTTTTACAACATTTTACAAACACAGTTTTATAATTTGATAAGTTGTACACCGTAGTGAGAAGAATTTTGTAACTGACGTTTCGGACTGACTGGGACATTCACTCCGACGAAGGGCTACAGTCGGCGAAACGTCAGTTCTAAAATTCTTCTCACTACGGTGTACAACAAAGTTAACTTATCTGTTTCAGTAGAAACACTGACGCAGCATTTATAACATTTTACAAAGCTAACGCCGTATCACCAAATCCACTACCCAGTTTAGAATGCAGTTGTGTTGACTCTTTAATGCACAATTCCTACCTAACATCCATCATAAATTCTGAAAGTTCAGTCGAAATTTTACTAATGAATATCATGAATTTATAATTTCTAACTTTTAACTAAACAAGACGTGAGTAAATAGTTTTAGACCTTTGTATATTGCGCAAGTCGCTTTGATCAAAGGCACTGGCTGCCGTAATTCGTGTTTGCCGCTACGTGCTTAAGCAAGATTCACTTAAGAAAAGTCTATTTTGAAAAGCCGGTCTTAGTCACGAACTAGACTTAAAACTGATCAAAGTATTTTTGAAATGAAAAAAAATTAGACACTTAAATTTCACAAGCAGACGTGAAGGTTTTAATTTGGCGTTTAAAATGAAGTTTCACTACTGGAAAGTCCAGACCAAAGCCAAAACCTTTTTTGAAATCCAGTGACAGTGTAGAAAGTCAATCAGGGAAAAGCCATGGAAGCAAACAAAACCGATGTGTGTACTCCACTGAGACGGATCATATTTCATGCCGGTTGAGTATCATAATTCATAACATACAACAGCTCACAGTGCCTGTCTGTGCCAGTCGAGTGCAAATTTTACAATGAGGCAACATGGTGTTTGAACACACACCACAAATAAAAATGGACGAGGCTTTATATGAAGAAATTACTGTGCGGGTGGAAAATTGTACTTCAAAGACAACTCGGGATGAATCTCGAAGAATTAAGCAAAAACCTGACATTGATGATTCAATGAATAACAACGTGTCCGACGAAGAGGAGAAATACACTACTGGCGTACCCTCAGATTCATTTGACATTTATGAAGTAATACCAGCGGAAAGAGAACATCAAAGAACTCCAGAACCTGCTATCACGAGTCGCACATCGAGTATAAGCTCAAACGATGAACATCAACTAGCTCGATGCAATCGCGTTATGGCGAAACCAAGGTCGTGTAGTAGCGCCAGCAGCGGGTGTGATAGTGATGAAGACATTGCACAGGGCGCATGGAGAAGAGGTCTGTCTTACTCAACGCCTGATATTTCTTCAACGCAATACGCGGAGATTGTGTCTAGTACCAGTATAACTGAATATTTACCATCAAGACCAACACGAGAATCTGACAATCCAATTTTAAGAATCGGCTTTGCTTCTTCCCTTAAATCTCCCAATAAATATTTACATCAAATACATCAAAAGCCGTCCGAACTCCTGATTGAAGGATCAAATTCTTTGCCAAGTACAACTAAAAGATACGAACCAGTGTATGAAAATACACCGACGAGGTCTCCGAATCAATCTCCTAAATTATCCCCGAATCAATCTCCTTGCTGTTGCGTACGTAATCAGAGCGGGCGTTTTTATGAAAATTTAGAATTTCCTTTTACCAGTGACAGTGACTGTGAGTCGCGGCGCAGCAGTATCAGCGTCGAACGACAAAGTTTGAGTTCTGAGGAAAGTTCGAGAGAATCAGAAAGCATTTCCTCTGTGGCCTATGAGAACATACCTTGTGAAGAACGACCCAGAGCGAGAAGTAAACCTTTGGATATTGTCTACAGTGACCTCGACTTCTCTGAGCACAACAACAGAAGAAAAATTGAGAGATGTGTGTCTGTTCCTTTAGGTGAGAAGTCGAGCCCTCTTCGACCATCTCCAATCTCAAACTCTCTTCCTCCGCTAACAAAACCAAGACCTTTACCGCCCAAAAAAAATATGGTAAATTCAAGACCAAAGAGCATGGTAGTTTGTAATTCTGGCAACACTCATTTAGGGTTTCACATCGCTAAATTTGTTGGAGCTGTTGTCGTTCAGAGGTCGAACGAACTCGTACTACAAACCTGTATGCAAGATTTACTACGAAAAACGCACGAAGAGAATTCTAAGCTTCAATCGGTGAACTTAGAAGTAAATAATGAATTTTTAAGGATAAGCACAAACTGTTCGCCATGGGAAGTGATTTTAAGTTGTGATATAGATCACATTGGCCTCGTGAATGTGTATGAGCAAGACACTAACGTTATTGGTCTGATCTTGTCCATACCTCGCCAAGATGCTATGTGCTATGTAATGCGAACGACAGAAGCGCAATCAATTTTACAGGCAATCAAAACTGTTTTCAAATCACCCGAACCTAGACTCAAGGTAAGTCAGTCCATCTTTTTATTTATGGTTTAACTTTTTGCCTTTGTAAGGTACATATCTGAAACAGGCGATGTAATCATAATAGTTTAAATTAACACTAAACAAAGTCAAAGCCAAAGCCAAAGGCAAAGGCTGTATTTACAACCAAATCTTCGTTGTGGGTACGAAACTCAAGCAAAAACCAAACAATGATGTGCTGTTAACCTCCTTGTTTTTTTTCTCAGCATGTGCTTTAAGTTTTTGGGAAGCAGCCAAGTTTATAATTGTAATGACTTTACTTAACCAATGTCCAAAACTCGTTATAAAGGCGTTCTTTTGAACTTATGTTATCAACTGCCAAATCTAACCACCATAGTTGTAATCATTATGTGAATGAATTTAATGTCACCAAGAGAAAACACAAAAGATGGCATAAAACACGACAAAAAAGGTTTTAAAAACCTTTTTTTTTTACATGTTAAAACAGGAACAGGATTTACTTTTATATTTAAAACAACTCCGTCTTTTGCAAATGCTTTCTTATAATTATGCCTAGTTTTATTTTCCCTTTCGTTTTCTTTACGTTATTCAGTAATAGAGTTAATAAACATTGCTTGCAAATTAACTCTCCTTCATTGCAATTTCCGGTATGCGTTCCAACGATTTTTTTCTAAGATTTGGCGGGCATAGAGCACGTTCTGGCCGTTTGAGGAGCTACATCGTTTCACGTACAAGCTGCTATAAAACTTCTTTTAAAATTGCTAAATGGAAAATTAAAACAATTTAAAGCAAAGAATATGTCGATGTTAATAATTAGCTTTCTTTCCTTGCGTTATTTTCCATGGATATCGCAGTTTGTGCAAGAATGATACCAAGAAAGTTGAAGCTAATGTGTAATAATGTACTCTACGAAAAGTGTCAGTTGAAGTGGTTTTAAATTTAAAAACTCTTCCCGTACTTTGAGGTGGTATTTTGGATTGTAGCAGAAAAATACTCTTGTTTTTCAACTGGGTTAGGCCAAGGGTAAAAGTTAAACTGTCGTGACCACAAAGTTTAAAGTCAACACAATTGATATTGAACTGTTTTGTTTTCATTTCTCTAAACATTTACCTAATCATTAACAAAAATAATGAAGCTGAAACGTCTTGTTACAGCTCGTGAACAAAAATATAAATTGTGGCTAATGTAAATAAAATGAAGAAGTAAAAAAAATATGTTTTTGAACATTCAAGTTTTCCTTTCATTAAAAAATTATTCACTCTTTTCAGACTTTTCACTCAGTTAACATCAGGCCACCTAGTGAGCAATAGCGTTGAGCAACAAGTCAGAACAGGAAAATATATCTAGATCAGTAAAAAACCAAGTATTTCTTTATTTTGCTTTTTATAAGCTTACCAGTGATAGAGTCCAGAGTACGTACTGCCATCCGCATGACAGATTCTGTAGCGTGTTTGAACAATTTGAGCCTCAAACTTTTACTTAATTAAAAAACTTATGGAAATAAATAATTTCAAACGTTTCATAAAGAAAAAACAAAAATCCGATTTCTAAAGCAGTAAATTAGTTTTGCTGTTTGTTTGTGAGGGCGATTTTCAACCTGTTACGGCGCGCGTGCGAACCGCGACTGGTGCAGGCATTCATTCATACCCCTTGGGGTGCTTCGTTTGGCATACTGCAAATACATCTTCATAACACACTGACGCATTTCGCATCCCAAACGTAATCATTTGTTCTTACATTAGACGATTAATGTTAAGTTGTCCAATAACATTTTCTTGCTTTAATGACGCTGAATCAATTTTAATGGAAATCTTTGTAAGCAGAAAATTTTATGGAACTTTCTGCCCCGTATCTCTTCAATCAATCAAAGCCAAAGTTGTCCGGTGCACCTGGAGAGTCAAGGTCTTTGCCATCTGGTTTTTCTGTAATTTGATCGATAGATGATAAATGTTTTGTTTATTTGAGAGAGATTTTGCCGCACTCGTGACTTATGAATACTTCCCATGCACGATTTTTTATAATCACCTCGCTTACAAGCAACTGTACTCGATTTTAAATAACTACTAAGCAGCTCCAGTATTGGTGCATTTTTGGCAACTCTGCATTTTAAAAAAGCAATTGACAAGTTTTATTTTAGATGATTTTTCTGTATTTTTCGTTTGTGTATGACTAATTTTGGCCCAAAAAAATTAAGCAACATGAGTTCTAGTAAAAACACTAAGTTCTTATAAAAAATATCGTTTATGAAATAAAACTGAAGTATCTTTTACGACAACAACAGTAACAAGAACGCAGGTTTATACACGTACAAAATTTTTTCGTCATTACTTGTGCTATCTGGTGTCAAGCACGAACAAACTCGTGTAATTTTCAAGTGAGCTATAGATAGCTCACTTTGTGAGTTGATATGCTTCTTTGTTTAAAATAATTTCTTGTTTTTTGGCCTGGCTGAAAAAGGGAATGTTCTTAAATATTTTGGTGATTTAGCCTTAAATTTTCTTATTATGTTCTTATTGCGGGCTCAAGCAGAGTATGCAAACATGCGAGAAATGTTCTTCCAAAGTTACTGAGCTTCTTGAGTTTAAGTGATCTCGGAAAGGCCGACACGTGCAAGCCGATACGTGTTCACGTGATAGCTGAACAGCACAGACGTGTTTTACGTGAGCTGGAAGGAAAGACTGGAGACAACTTCTGTATTAGGGACCTTAAGCAATGAGGACGGGAACGTGAACGACGACGGCTCAGAAAAATCACATTTCTGTTTCGCTCTTTACTTCTTTGTGCGGGTCATTTGGGGTTGTTTCTTTGTCTTAAAACTTTGCGAATAGCAAAACGATTAAATGTTTCTCTATGAAGCTAAACAAATACCGAGAAAGTTTTTGCTGTTACGTTCTCGTAGTCCCGACAACTCTAAAAAAGGTCTTTTCACGTTCTAATTTTAGCGACAACTCCGTGCTGGTGCTCAGCCCGATGCATTCCAACGTGCTGCTATTGTATTTACTATTGTTCTTTGCCGTCGTCGTCGGCGTCGCCGTCTTTGTTGCTTAAGCTCCCTAATAGCTGCGCTGTGCCTCTTTGTATGAACCGCTACAGACGTGATTCTCCCATCAGATTTTACCGCTTACCACTGAAAAAGTCGAAATTGCTCAAAATTTGGCTACAACGAATTCGATGTGAAAGTATTCCGGTGAACGAATATACTAGAGTTTGCAGCACACATTTTAGTTTCGGTGGAAAACCCAAAAAAAGGCTCGGACCCGAGGATATTCCAAGTGAATTTGCTTGGACCAAGGCAAAACTTCAAAGACCAACAAGGAGATGGAGAAACGACAAGCAAAGTAACAATGATGACAGCGAAGCTCCGGGGTCGGTCACGACGAAGGAAGAAAGCAGCTTAGTGTCATCAGTAGTGTCACCAGATCAAACAGATTTAAATCTTGAATCACTCCATTTGCTTGCTGATACAGCAGCAATGAGGTCAAAAACTGCGCCGATTGATACGTCTGGACTTTCACTCCTGAGTGAAGCTTGCGAATCGCGTGAAACACTAGAGCCAAGTCTAAATGTGTCACCGCCGATGAATGTAAACAAACAAAATAATCAAACGGAGTACGTTCTTTCCCTTGAGAAAGAGCTCAAAAATATGAAAACAAACCAACTCAGCTCTAACAATGTGAAGGCAGACAGACAGAAACTGAAGTTTTACACTAGTTTTATCCACCCTGAAGTATTTGATATTTGCTTTGATTTCATCACAGATGGACAAATGACGGAGGAGACCGACTATAAACTAGACTGCGAGCAGTCCCTTTCTTTTCCTCATAATCAGTCGAATTTAGAAGTTTGAGCGGCGAAACTGCAAGCAAAAACCGTTTAAAAACTGCTGACTGGTTGTATTTTGGGCGGGGGAAGGAGAGGAAAGAAAGAGACTGCACTGGTTTCAGTCAAATTGAATACACCGGATGTGTTAAATAATCACAAACAGCTCCGCCTATTTGTAACATAAACACCACTGGGTTTTTCCGGCAAAATCTTTTCAAAGCCAAAGGATAGTGCTGTTTTAAATGAAATTAAATTATCTTCTCCAAGATTTTTGTAATTTATATAATAAAGAGCTATGAATGAATTGACACCATAAAAGTTCGTGAAAAACAAAGGAAGAAAATAAAAAGTTGGGATTTGTTCTTCAGATTTCTGTCGTTTGTGTAAATGTTGTTTTAAACACGTAGATGGGAATTTCGATGGGGGAAGCAAGTCCAAACACTCACAGCCAGTTAGCACTGAAAATCTTTTCGATACCCGCACTTGTTGACGATATCGAATATTAAATTGGCCTTTTTGTTAGTATTAAAAGGACAAGCTTTGCGTATGCGAAATGCAGCTCCAAAAATGGCGCTATTGAGAGAAGAACTAAACAAACCCAGGCAGAATGCTGTTTGTGGAAAGAGGATCTGATGACCAGTTTCATGAACGGGAAAGAAAATGTCCAAGTTGCCCACGGGAAACTCAAAAGTGAAAGTTTCGAAAAAGAACGAGATGAGTGGCCTGAGCACTGAAAGCAAATCTTCAAAACATATCGAAATTGTGAAAGAGCAACAACCTTCGAAAATTCGACAAAGAGTACGGAAGCGTCTTCTTCTACAAAAGCAAATGATAACAAACGACATATTGAAAGAGCTTAGTACGTACTGTTGAGGATCAAGAGAACAGAGAGAAACAACTGTTGAAGTTTGCTTATTTTAGAAAGTACGCGATTAACAGTTCTTATTCCAGCCAGCAAAGAAATCGCGTCAGTTTTTGTTGGCCGTGATCAGCAAATTATTTTAAAGCGAACGATGCAACGGACCGCGGAAGATCTTATCAAGTTTACCAGTTGCACAGTTGTAACAGAAACGGAGAAGAAATTTCATGTTTGGTCAGCTTGTTTGTCTGGTACAATGGAAGGATCGAGTTCTATGGCAAAAAAAACACGATACAACAGTACCCAGGGAAAGCCGATGTTTCAACTGCAGGGATTTCAGTTTTGACACGTTTTAGAAACCAAGCTATGAACCACACACAAATTGCGTTTTTGCAGATCCTACGGACTCTACAGTTTCCTTGTCAAGGGAGAGTAAGCCAGTGGACAAACGGAATTCATTGAACTTTATCTGATCTTGTGGCAGTTGTGCGCTACTTCGAAGAAGTACAACAACAATCACTGTAGGTTTCAGATTTGATCACGAAGCTTCGGATTTTGAAAACACGACGGCTTAGAAAATCAAAGTTTTTTCAAAAACCAATCGGAAGTACCGCGAACACATCATTTCCCTTCTGAAGCGCCAAAACTGCTTGCTTCTGTTCAGATTTCAGCTGAATACATACAGTATTGATAACTTTCAAAATACAACCCCAGCTCGAGTTAATTTTGTTTTTTTAAAATTCGGCTCAAAGCAAATTGGCGGACTAACCCCGAGTGAATGACAGATGACTTCATCACGTGTTAAAACAAACCAATTGGAATTTCTAGCCATCAGCGTGCCTAGAAATTTCAATTTGACTGAGACCAGTGCAGTCTCTTTCTTTCCTCTCCTTCCCCCGCCCACAATACAACTAGTCAGCAGTTTCTAAACGGTTTCGCCGCTCAAACTTCTAAGTTCGACTGATTATGAGGGAAAAAAAGGGACTGCTCGCAGTCTAGTCCGATACTTTGTACATGTATATCATTGTACCTGACATGGTCACGATGTGACAATTGCCATTTTAATTACTTACAATCATCATCAATCCAGTCTTGATCCGGTTTTATCCCCGTAAACGGGAGTGGCCGGATTTACCCCACTCTAATCTCTCCAACTCCCACTCTCCATCTCGCTCGATTCAAGGTATCCTCCTTCTCCAAACCATCACTCTTGCTTTCCTTCTCCACTTGCATCTTCCACGTCTTCTTTGATCATCCTCGCTTCCTCTTTCCCTTCACTTCAAACTCCAACACTTTTCTCAAAACATGCCCATCATCCCTCCTTAACACATGCTCGTACCATCTCACTCCATTCGCCTTTGCCATCTGAACCACTGTTTCCTTCAATCCCAAAGTAGGAAAATATTATATTTTGATCTTCAGATGAGAGTTTGACGGGTTCATAAAACAGGAAATTTAATAGGTCTCACGTAAGTTATGTCACACAACACAAATACAGGTCCCTGAACAGGTTCCTTTGTATTCTCCACATTCTTGGCAATATTTCATTGTTTTTATTAGTAATAGTTTTGTTTTATCTATTTTATTTTATATTATTACAATTCAAACTATCGCTACACTATTTTCCTGAATGAAGTAACAAAATATAGAACAGCAACTTATAATAACCGTTAACGTTAAACTATCAATTTTCATACAACTGTTGTAATTACACTACATTTGGAAGAGCAAACAGCTTAGTATATATAAGGTGAAGATAAAAATCTACATCACTATTTCTAAAGAAACAGTTTTAGAAAACTGTAGAAGTTTTACTCCACTGGCATAAATTTTTGATGTTGTAGTCAATCAATCTATATCTAACAAATAAAACATTTTCTTCATACCTTCATAGCCTGGTAAAAACCAAAGTGAAAACCCTAGACATGGTAGAGAGACTATGAAAGCATGGAGAATATGTTTATTTCTTTTCTGACTTAACAAAGAAAGAGACAATAAAAAGAGGCATGTATGTATAGTTTAATTTCTTTCATGAAACTAAATTCTTACAATCATATCGATCACCCCGTTTTTGTGCTTCATAGCGCTATGAAAGGACGCTTGTTGACCACTGAATCAAAATGCATGTACTATTATCTATAATAGTAAAATGGACTAAGTTACATTAATTCCATTTCTTCGTATTGGTTCACGTGTACCATGATTTTATATATCGTAATCAGGTGCATAAAAAATCTTCAAAATTTGCATGTTTTGTGGTCTGTATAATTATTGTTTAATCAAATTATTTTGTTTTAATCTGGATGATCATTATTTATTAATGAACCTAATATACACTACTGCATGAAACTAAATTCTTACAATTATATCGATCACCCCCTTTTTGTGATTCATAGTGCTATGAAAGCACACTTCTTGACCATTAAATCAAAATGCACCTACTATTATTTATAACAGTAATATGGATTAAGTAACATTAATTTTATTTCTTGGTATTGGTTCACGTGTAAAAACCAATGCGTGTAAAAAACCCATGATTCTATATATGATAATCAGGTGCATAAAATATCTTCAAATTTTGCATATTTCGTGAAACCTGTTTTGAGCTCTCTATAATTATCGTCTAATCAAATTATTTTGTTTTAATCTGGATGGTCATTTTTTTTTAATGAACCTAATATACACTACTGCACCAATAATAGCTAGCTCCACAAATATGATGCAAAGTAAAATTAATTTGTTGGTTGCAATCCTGTAAAGAAATAAAGTCAATTTCAGTTAGGGCCTTTAAAATTTGTTTTTACTGACAGAGTGGAGGACAAAAAGTCTGGGATTTTAGATGAAATTTATGCAATTTGAGAAATCAGTTGTGCATAGCTTTTATATGATTATAATAATAAATGTTACAATAATTAACAACTAAGAAAGCTACAATTGTGCATAATTCTGTAGACTGACCAAAGAACCTGCAGTCAAGTACTACATACCCTGCAACAAGGGATGAAAATATCACCATTCCATATAATTGCTATCATAGTGTCGCATCACCATAATCCCGACCTTCATCCCCTGGGGGTACTCCATATACTAACTATAAGGCTATGCGCCGCCGTTAGGCCTTTCCTGATTATGCTAGTAAAACTAGCATTTAATGCTACTAGAAATTCTCACATTAATACCAAAAACGTCTAAAATAATCCCTCATTTCTTTAAAAATTGCTACATTTCAAACAAACATACAAACTTTTACATTATATGATCATATCAACAGATGATGCTTAATAATTGCTTGTTTTTAAAACTTGGGGTCAGAATCGAAACTTTTCCAGCCAACACCAACTTAACAGTCAATTTGACACCACCATGCACTGGGTAGAGGTACACCCAGCCTATACTAGCACAATTCTGTTCAATTCTAACTGTATACTATACTATAAGGGCTTATCACTTATATTGTGTCATGAAACTGACTTGAATGTAATCAACAAGAGCAAAGTCCTGCTGCTCACTGAATGAGGCTTTCAGGATTTAAAACACCCTTTCTGCAACAAAGGCTGTATGAGCAGGATTTGCTTCACTGCCACAGCCCAGAAGTCACTCCTCCTGCCTGTGCCACCATTCCACTTTCTTCTCCTTGTTCATTACACTGACACCTTCAGCAGCAGCTAAACAGACAGGTAGCTCAGCTTTGCGAGATCGTTGATGATAGCATCACTATCCAAGAAAGGAAATGCCCTCAATGACTCTACAGATGCATCTGTTGGCCTAAGCCACTGGATGTTAACAGGACAAAATAGTGACAGCCTTAAACACCACCACTACATCATACAGATCAACACTGAACTTCCTCAAGAACCATGTAATTGCCGGTTCAACACAAGCCTTCACCCTTTGTTCAAGTACTGGTAGATTGTGACAGGGATCTTCTCTCACAATTGCAGTCGAAATTGCATGAATGTTCGGGTAATGAGAAGCTTGAAAAGCTTGGCTAACTGTGCTCACCTCATAACAAGAAAAAAACAAAGGACCATCTCCTTGCAGGAAATATGTGGCCTTCATAAAATGTTCTCCAACATCTCTAGTAGCGGCAAGCTCAAGCTTCAAGAGCATCTATGAATCATAAAGAACACTTAAAGTTGTGGAAGAACCTGCGGGCAGACTATTGCATTCTTTGCTACCTTTTTGCTGCTGGTACACCTCACGCTTCAATCACCATCTAGGTGCTTAACCTGTCAGATCCTAGGATAACAGCTTCACCTTGCAACTGTGACAAAACATTCTAATCCACAGGCTACCGACCTCTGTCAGGGTCGGGACCTCAAAATGTTTTCCCACACTGTCTACTGTGTGAGAGAGTCACACAGCATTCGTCATGTTCAGGAATATGAAGGATGAACGTTATGCCCAGTGATGCCTGTTTGATGCTAGCACTGTCTCACAGAGCAGAAAGCAATGAATTTCCTCTGACTCCGTATTCAACAGACAGGCGCTGATTCAGAACTTGTGCCAGCTGGTTGGCTTTAAATGACTTTGAACAAACCTCCAGGGGTTTCAATAGAAGCCGGCAGCCAACCTCCCAAATTACCGCCGTCTACTTTCTAACATTACGTTTCTTTTGAGACCCTTCAGTTTCTTGAGTCACACAATTTCTCACCTGTTAAATATGAAATATGAAATAAAACGAAAACATTTTCTTTGCTATGTCAATTTTTTCCATCGCTGCATTAGTATATTTCTGGGGGATCATGCCCCTAGATCTTCCTAGGGGAGGGGCCTTATTACCACTGAAGTGTTTCTGCCGCCTACTTTAATAGGATCCAACGCTTACTTCAGAACTTATTGAAACCCCTGAGCCTTGATTCTCACAAGCCATTGTTTAATGTTCCAGTCACTAGCCATGAATCAAAATAGTATCACAATTGCCTCCCCTTGTCTGCTGCTGCTGTCAAAAATTACGAAAATGCCAGCGTGACCATGCATATCTAATTATTCCTTAATCCGTTCGATTTCCTGTTTCAAAGCCATGGACACATACTGTCCTAGATGCAAACTTCCAGTAATTCAATATCCGGTTTTTTTTTTTGAAGAGACCTTAGTATGTCTATTTTAACAATTGGAACACCTGCATTCAAATACTTGGTAACAACTTCGAGTCGATAAGTACATTCTTCCACAGGCAACATGCTATCTTTTCTTTTGGAAGGTCTGACTATGGTCTGTTCCCTTAGTTTGGATCTTTTCATCTTTTGCTTCCTGTCTTGGTGCTTTTTATATGAGACGTGCATTTTCAGAACACTCTTCGTTGACAGTGCATTACAAAACAGCTTTCATTCTCTAACTGAATGAAGTTCTCAGAAGGAAACTGTCGTACTCGCTCGTGTAACAGAACTTTCACAATGTGACGACTAACTTGTCACTAGTATTTACTGAAGGTGGACTCTAGTAATTGATCCCTTGCTATAGATGTTGGAACTGGTTTACAGGGCTTCAGGGAAAAATATAGGGATAAATATAGGGCATTTTTCGGAAAAATACAGGGCTAATATAGGGAAAAGTTCAAAAATAAAGGAAATTATAGGAGGCTTTTACAATTGTAACCTGTACAACAATAATGCAAAAAGACTTTAATAGATGTGTTTCCTACATGAGAAGTTGCAAATGGAAGCCTGCATGCAATAGCTAGGCGACTATTCTCCATGTTTGCAGGCAAATAAAAACCGAGACGAGACTAATCTTGTATGTCAACAAATTAGTTATTCTAAAACAAAAACTTGCTTTAGGCTTGCAAGTAATGACCATGCAGCTCATCTCTTCATTGCCGAGAGACAAATGATGGTGATATCAGATAACCGGCTCCAAACAGCTGTATTCAACAGAACAAAATAGTTATCTATAAACGATATCTATAGGTTTATGAATTGTTTTTCTTAGAAGCTATTTGTTTTGAATATCCATCTAAAATTCTCTTCCTTGTACTTTCAAGTACAAACTTTCAGTTTCTTGTACTGAAACATGACTTTGCTTGTTCCATAGCACTATCCGTTCTCTTCTTGGCAACTTCCAGCAACCCTGAAGAAACAGCAGCATCACTAAAATTTTTGTTTCTAAGTGCTTCTTCTACTGTGAGAAGATGGTTCCCCACTTTATCCTTAAGGATTTGGCTTTTAATGAACCGGCCCATTAGGGGCTTCAGCAGCTCACACATTGCGCCACAAAGTAAATGAATTAGAGGACCTTCACTTTGGAAGAAACACAAAAACGTAGGCTAACCAGACATAAAAAACGCAACCTGAGCTAGAAACTTGTCGTCTTCTAGCTTTCTGCAGATCCTTCTGTATCTGTCGTTCTTCTCCAAACACTTCAACTGTTGTTTTGACAACAGAAAATACTTCTTGATAACTTCCCACTTCTTCTCGATTCTTTCCAATGCAGGGAGGAGAGTGAGCCATCTACACTGAACATGACGTATAAACAGTTCGTCATCATGTCCAACCTCATTCAACACATTAATATAGTCTTCCCTTCTAGCAGGGGAGCTTTTGAGCCAGTAGGAAAGATCTATGGCAAGTTCCTCGGTCGCCTCTCCGTAAGTATTGATACCTGCACGAAAAGCGTTGTGTGTAACATGTATATTACATGGGATGAAAGGCTTGAGACCAGACAGTCCAGCATCAACAACTACAGTGTTGATCGAATTCGATATAGTTTTGTTCACGTTTCGTCCAAAGTGGGAGCTGATATCCCAAATCTTGAAGTATGTCCACAATTTGATTGGCTACGTCTTTGCCTTTGGCATGTCCAATGAATGTTTGTAAGAATCTAACAACAACTTCATTTTTCCCTTCTAACCAATAACGAAGAAGCATGTCACACTGCTTGCAGCCTTGGGAATTTCCTGTTTCATTCATTTGTTTATTACTATTTAACACTCTCGAGAAAATATAGAATTATAGGGTTTTTTTAAACTTTATAGGAATTTATAGGAAAATGGAAAAATATAGGAAAAATAGGTAATATAGGGGCACTTGAAGCCCTGGGTCTATCACGCAAGTTTGTGGCTGACACCATCTTGGCTGAGCAAGAGAAAAAGTGAACTGCTGACCACCTAGACCAAGACCTTTTTTATATGGTCAAAATATGCAAGTACACAACACATAAACAACCAGAAAATAATCAAGTGAAGTAATCTCGATTGTAGTTCCTTTAGGATAATTTATCCTTCTGCATGCTGAAATGCTGGCACTTAATTTTTTTAAGAAAAAAAGCAAAAATGCTCATTTTCCCAAAAAATGCCAAAAAAATGCTAGCATAATTGGGAAGGACCTAGCCGCTGTTCCGGGTATAGTTAAATTAAGACCATCCAGTCTAGAAGAGAGTAGATAAATCACAGATATTTTGTCTAGAACAGGCTATAAAATATTGGAATATTTACAAATTGTTTAGTAATGAGTGCAACAATTCTTCCGAGATGATAATTGGTTTTACTGGAATTTGATGTATAAGAATTGTTTTTCCTGATTCACAGGCCTGCCCTCTGTTTAAAATTCATTTGCTAATTGACACTGTTTCTTTATCTATTTCCTGGAACATGCAGGATGCAAAACTATTGTCCCATTTTGTTTTCTTTTTTATGTAAAGTGACTTGAAAGTATCACGATTTGCTAGTTTAAAACAGGGTATCAAAATCAAGCCATTTCTAGTCTAGAACAGGGTATCAAAATCAAGCCATTTCTAGTTTAGAACAGGGTATCAAAATCAAGCCATTTCTAGTTTAGAACA
>JANCMA020070939.1:0-15634 GCA_024336925.2 Zoanthus solanderi | reverse complement strand
CATCCAGGGGGAGTCAAAGACTCTCATCCGCTTAACACTACAGAAACGGGAGATAAGTGCCCGCTCCATGGGCCACTCGGCTCGTAAAGGATTTAGCTTATTTAGCTTTATTTACCAAAACCAACATTCAACTTGGCATTTTTTAGGTTTTCAAATGATAAATAATAATAGTTGATGCCAAAACACTGATGCATATTTTGGGTATGCTAAAAGAAGTAGAGATTGTTTTGGGTAAACAAATTCTGAAATTTTGATTTTTTTTGGATAAAAATACGAACCTCTGTGGAACCCTTCTCCCTGACCCCATTATTATAATATGTGATTAGGGATCCTGGGGCCCCCATTAAAATATGTGATTAGGGAACCTGGAAGCCCCCATTATTAAAATATGTGAAATATTTAAATCATCTCCATGATAGTGACACTTTGAGTACACACCTCTCAAATCTCCCAGTTTTGCAAATAGGTGATAAAAAGTGCATTTCCTTTTTTTTAAAAAAAAATTGAGTTTTGAACAGTTCACAAAAAGTTTTGTTTTTTAACATGAAATAGTGGCAAGGATATTGTGCTCATCACACAGACGATCAGACTCGAAAACCAGTAGGGTCTGAGCCAAAGATGCTGATTTCCTGACAGATAGCTCTAATGAATCACTAGAAACATAACTGTCAACTCTGCTGCATTTGGCTGGGATCTCAAGATATTCAACACTTTTGCCTGGTCTCCTCCATAATGGCTTGAATCTTCCCCTTTTTTAGGATTTTCAGTAACACGAGTGGAATTTTTCGAACGTTGTGCAAAGCAAAAATCATTGTTTGTAATCTCACAATAATTCAGTCAAAACACCATGAATAAAAAAAATTCTTGATGAACAGAAACACTATCTTGTCGCTGCCTCTGGCTGTTTTTGTCTGAATTGGCAGGAAAACTTCTTTATCTGTTGTCAGCCAATCATGGACAGGCTAGTTTGCCAGCAAAAAGCACACAAGTTGTACAATGTTGCCTTGCTGGGAAGTCCGTGTCTCGTTTGTCACCCAAGGTTATTTAGTAAAAGTTGCAAAATTGCGTTCTTTATTCATGTTCCTTTATTTTGCAACTAAAGATGGCATTGGCTTCAGTGGTCAACTTTTATGTTTCACAAAAAAAAAACATAGAAATAGGAGGAGCGGAGGAGGAGGGCTCCCCTTGTACCTCTTACATACCCTCACCCCCCCCCCTCTCAAAAAAAGGCTACCCTTAACTCTCAAGGCTTTAGAATTTTGGGGGCTGACAGCTCTGTAAAAATGACTTGCCGGTAGAATCAAGTTTCATAGTTTTCAACAAAATTTTGCCTTTTATCGTTAAGTTATGAAGCTCCAGGTTTTGGACCTGAACTCTCCAGGTTTTTTATTTTGCCAAGGGATTGCAAGGTCTGTGAGTGTGTCCGCCTAGGCTTTATCCTAGCAATTAAAAATGTTGAGAAAAATGTAATGTATACAAACAGAATGGAGCACTGGGTGAAAATTAAAAACATAAGGTAAAAGAAAGTTATAGTTAGACAATATTGATGAATTAATTATATAAATTCAGTCTTTTCATTAATATTGTTAGTAGCTAAAGCTCCAAATTTTAATATAATTATAAATATCTGCTCTCTTCTCTTGCTCAATAAAATCAAAGACCAACACTAAGAAAATTATCGTAGATAGCACATATGGTCTGTTAAGGCCAGTCCAATTATTTGATTTTTCAAAGCACAGCTTTTTTAATAATGTGAAGGGTCAGTTGGTTGGAAAAAACAATTGTTCTGACTAGGAAGTCACTAGAAAAGCGTGCCCAAACACAATTAACAGTTTTAGTAATCATTTTGGAAGTGATTTTTGATGAAGTAAACAAGCTTAATACTAAATATTACTTATAGTCAATACTTTTGTTTTTTGCTAAAAAAATGGTCTTTTGTTTTTTTTCATTTCCCTGGAAACAAGGTCAGTTAGGTTTGTGCTACGAAAGATTAAATTTGTTTAGCCTAACTGCTTTTTCTTTATTCTTCATTTTACTTTTGCTATTTTTTAAAGAATATTTATATCTACTTTGTAATTTAATATGGCAAGGGAGCCCGTGGAAGCCACGAGGCCTAGAAGAAGGACTACCTATGATAATTAATATCTAAGTATGTAAATTAAAGTACTGGCAGGCAAGATAATTAGTTAAACTTAATTAATAATTCATTTTTTTACACACACAAAAAATATTATATTAAGTTGAAAAAAAAAACTGCTGGCTTAATAGACCTGGAACATTTTAAATCGAGTTAAGTTGCTGGCTTTCCATGGGAATTTTTGCACTGGATTAGTAATCAAAAGATCATGGATTAATTCCATCTAAACTCAGAATTTTTTCTTTCTGAAGAAAGGATTGAATATGAATTGAATGTCTTGTTTATTCAAATTTAATATATGCATATATACAACCTTTAACTGGGTAAATAATTTCCTTTAAAATAACTAGACACTTAATACATACATTATTATTTTTCACTATGAAATCATTACAATGTTGTTGTTCACCTGTTCTATTACTTGTGTAATAATATATACATCCAACTGATTATGTGTTTCTTAACTAAAACAACTAATTAAAAACTAAATATTCAATAATACCATCCAAATTGTCATCTATTCTATATATCTATTTTATTTTGTAATTTTAAAAAGTCTAAACACATTTATAATTTAAGTGACATGTTAAAAAAATTAATTAACGGAAAATGGAAAATATTCTACAGTACTACAAAAATCTAGGGCTATATGGCCGATACACTTTACCACAACGAGTTTTAAAGTCATTGATGTGTACTTTTGAAGCTATTTAAAATTTAGAAACTTTCTATTTTTTAAATTGCCTTTTTGCTAGAGTTCAATCAATACCACTAACTGGCAATAATATAGACTGTTTCATGTGAAATATATTCCACAACTGACAAACGAAAATCAGTTTTTTTTTCATGGCGCCTTCAGTTCAGATGGTTAGACTCTGTCCATTTTGACTGCGGCTAATCGACAGTAAAAACGGACAAGCTTCTGCTGCCCAGTCGGAGGGAGACCTCAACTGATGGGCTGTGCTATCACCAAATATTCCCTGGGTCATCGCAGTGTTAATCATGCCAGGATCCACTGGGACACAAACGAGTGGGGATGGAAGCTCTAAAGCCAATGCTTTGGACAACCCTTCAATACCCCACTTGGTACAGCAGTAAGGGGCAACCCCAGCGGCAACAGAACGACCCCACCCTGAAGAAAAATTTACAATTACTCCTCTTTTTGCTGCAACCATTTCTGGTAAAAAAGAGCGAATTATATTTACTGGTCCTTTGATGTTAACATCAACGACTCGATCAAATTCTTCAGCGGGTACCTCCCACAAGTTGGCTCTGTGGTTGGTAAGGCCTGCATTGTTTATCACGAGTGTTGGAGGTCCAAATTTCCTCGACACGTCCACTGCCCATTTCTTCACACTTGCATTGTCCGTCACATTGACCACGGAAAATTGTTTTTTGTTTCTGTCCGAAGTGCAGAATCTGGTATTCATCTGCTCGATCTTCTCCTGATTTCGGCCGCAGCCTAAGACAATATGTCCATGCGCTTGAAACCAGTTCGTCATCTCAAAACCTAAACCTTGAGTCGCCCCAGTTAAAACAATTCTTTCAACTCCGGACGCCATTTTTAAACTCAATATTGGTAGGCATTACGCGTGGAATCTGGGACCAAGTTCGAAAGGGTGACCCGGAATCGGGTTCTTCGTTGTAATCCGGAATCCCGGAGACAGACCTTTCGGAACCCGGAATCAACTGAGGTGGAATCTTGAATCCAGTCTAGGATCCGGAGCCCAAATCATGGAATAAAGATCCATGACTGTAAAGAAATACCTTTCATGGGCAACTTCTTGTTTCAGACATGCATGCACATTTTTAAAGCATATATTTATTATATGTAAAATGATACATACAAACTGAAGATAAGTAAAGCATTTTTGGTGGTTTAGACTTTAGTTCTTGATTTTACCGTTTATCTTCTTAAAAAAAAAACTATCTGGTACTCAGGCTTAACTAAAATTGGGTTTGACACCGATTATGAAATCTATAGACTACCGACTAGCCTCAGATCTTCATAAACAGTGATTGTTCCAGTTGTGCAAAACAAGCACGTAGCTTGTTGCTGATACCTGACGGCGCGATGGGCATATAGAAGTTGGGTTAACAGATGTTATAAGATTCCAGGAAATTGTTTTCAAATTAACATTGAGCCGGTGACAGAAAATTTCAAACGTTTTAGTAAGTTTTATTGTTAGAAACCTTTTATAGATACTATCAATCCAAATACAAGAAAACCTCAAATACGCTTAACGTGTGTCACATGGGCTGATAACTTTGATTGTCGCTCACGCATGCCGGGTCCATCACATTTAAAAACACTTTTTAAAAATCGCTCTATGGTGTTTAAACAACGTAAAACATGTCTGTTAATAAACTGCAAATACATCCGATCGGGAAACCAATGTTAAAGTTCAATGAAATCCAGGGGAGTTTTTGTTTACACAACAAATGATGTTCCTTTAAGTAGGAATTATTTGTAACTGCCTACGTAAGATAACGCGCAAAGAATGTGTAAACAGGTAGGTACAAATGACGCATTCAACTGGCGTTTTGTCAGTTATATCTTTAATACCTTGTTATAAATAGACTGATTTTCTGTCCTTTTTTTGGATATTTCTGCGCCAGTATTTTGAGTGAAAGGAATTTATTCATCCTTCATGATAGCTCTCCCATCAAGTGTTTGTGTATTCTAAAGTTTTTAAACAAAAACTTAATGTCTCAAAAATAAAATTCGGGATTAAGGATTTCAGATACTTCAAATTTAGCAATAAAAATAGCAGATCACTTAGATAAAATATGTGCATATGACTACACTTTAATGTAAATAAAACAAAATCTTAAATTACGAATCAATAATTTCCGACTGTCAAAATTGTGGAATAGTGTTTATAACACGATGCACGATACGACTTGTGTGTGTAAGGTAAATTTTCATAGAGCACTAAATATACTGTTTTTAAAACATACTCTGAATATCAACAGGTAAATGCTGCTGGTAGTAGATCAGGCGTCATACTTAACACTTAAAATACACGGAATACCACAAATAGAGCACAACCACAAAATATTTTCCTTTTTTGTCATCAAAAAAAATGCGATAATACTTGTTTGCGCGTGTAATATATAATATAAATAGTGGAAGCCTCAGGTAGTTATGTATTTTGAATTAATAAAATTCTAAGGTAGATATGTCTTTAAGACTGGCAGTTTGGACTTGAGATTAAGATTTTTATTCGTCAAATAAATGTGTGATTATAAAATACGTACATTAGACTAGTTTTTGCAGATTTCTGCTGAACCCCACATCCGCATTGGACTTCTGCATTTCAGTAAATTTACAAACTATTGGTGTAGAAAATATAATATGTTTGAAATGGATTTACGACGGAATTAAATAGTTTGCTACGCGCTTCTATAACTTATTTTGTCTCTTTTCTCAAAAGTAAAATGGAAACAAATTTTGTTTAACTTTTTAAGTCTGCAATAGCTGATCCATGAATCGAGGTTGCTACGAACCAAGGATCACTTGTAAACTTATGATAGTTGTTTGAGAAATTCAAATATTATGCTCGTAAGGCCTTAAAATATCCGTCAAAAATATACTAAAATTGAAACTAATTTAAGATCCGTATAATTTTTATACTTGATTACAAATAAATGTCTTGATTTTTGTTTTCTGTTCATTAAACATTTTGTTCAGCTGTAAAGAATCGAAAGAGTAAAAGCTTTTTATTTACAAATAGTTTAACGAAAAACTATGCACAGGAGTTGTACTGGACCCGAAACCTGAATTTTACAAGTGTGCACAGTTTATAGGTATCCTGCTGATGAACGCCACAGAATCTATAAGCAATTCACCAACGACTAAAAATTTTCTTTTTTCCTGTGCTGGAAGAAAACAAAAACTTTTTATTACGCACACTACATATATCTATATTTATATAAGGCTGCTGCAAACGGTTAGATTAGGAGCCATTGAAATCGTTCAGTATGGCATGAAGAAAAACGACTTTCTGGCAATGGTTTTAAAAAAGCAATCGAGTTTCGTCTGCGAGTAAATACAACTGTAAGATTACACAAAACAACTCTTAGCTGAAACGTTTTTAGTGTTATCTCTATAAGAAAAATAAATAAGAGTTAATGTTCAAAAGACTAGCTCTATTTTGTATACTCTCACGTACTCTCTTGGCACTATTCACTGTGATGATCAAATCATTTGCAATTTGTACTAAACTTCCTGATACGAGGAGACGCCATTTTTCCCAGCAGCTATCAGCCTCGTAATACCGTCCTAGTCTTCTATAGAAATACAAATAAAATTTTATAATTTAGACTAATTACCATACTTTGTCATATAAGTTTAAAACAGACTGGAAACTTTTAAACTCATGCACAATTGTCATGACATTAACCACACTGACCCTATATTTTGTTTAGATACCTTGTGTAAATTAAGATTTTAAAAGTGCTAGATATATAAACGTTTCCAATCGATCACAAAAATATATAAGTGTTAAATAGTAGACTGAAGAGCTCTGATCAGTAAAAGATGAGAATGAAAAATGCTAAACTGAATAGTTTATCCTTGAAATTTCTTTTTGGTTCTTTGGTTTGTTATCAATAGGCCATCTCTAACTCTAAGATTATGGTTTTATTTGTAATGTTTCTTCTTAATTACTAACGTATCTTGTTTGGCAGAGCTTTCCCTACTCTACAGTCTACTCACTCTAAACAAGGGACAGAAAATTCCCTTTTTCTTCTTTGTTTTTAAAATATCAGTTCAGTTTTTTCAATAAAACGGGAAAACGAAGGACAACTCTGACAAGCATTATAGAAGTGCCAAAACTTGGTTTCAAACACAGTCCGACATTAATTAAAAAATCCAAATTGAATTTTTAAGTACGCGTGCCGTCAAAGAGTTCAAATGAAAAACTTTTGACTAAGTCTAAGTGCTTCGACTAGTCGCTTCAAGTACAATGCGTATAATTTTTAAAAACAAAATTCAAACTGGCTGCTCTGGCGAAGGGCTAATAATTAAAGGTAAACTACTTACTGTTAGCCTACTTAAAGCGATAAGATAAATCGTTCAACCTTAACCTCTTGAAATTACGCGTTGCCATAATCATAATTAAAATATTGTTTTAGTTTATTACCTTATTCAACGATGGAAACCTATAACTAAAGTATCATCGGTTTGCTAACAGCAACAGCAGTAACAAGGAAGAAGCAAATGATTAAAATTTTTGAAAAGTCAAGATTTATCTCGTTCTTCTCAGTGGAAATTGGTGTCGGTCTGTTTCTTCTATCTTGGAAACAAAAACACGGAAAGGAGAAGAAAATGAGATTGATAAGTGCCAGGACCTTCTGGAATTATGAAAGATAGATTAGTGAACAGCAAATGTGTCAAAACAACTCTGAAAACAGCATGGAAATAACTAACAACGCGGAGAAACAGTCGAAGAACGAAAGAAACAAAAGAGTTATATTTCTCCAGCGGCGCATGGAGCTGGTTTTATCAATGAGGCAAATCTAGATAAGAACTTTTTTTCGTTGCCAATAACAGATTTCTATCGCTCATTTTCACAAAATATTTGTGGCTGATAATCGCCTACTTTAAAAAAATTGTTTCAGAATTCAGCAAATACAGAAAACAAATATGTCTGTGATTTAAACAATTAAACAGTTTGTAGTCTTTGAACTGAGACGGTCGCTTGTGACCAACAGGTTGTTGACTTGAGTTCGCCACGCGTTGAAATGCATTACTGAATAAAGGTTTTAAAAAATGCGCTCGATTGGCTGCTTCCGACACCTTTGTATTACATCTTCTCAATAATCACTTCATTACTAAATGAATAAATAATTTTACAAGGTCCAGTTAAATAGTTTTGCTTCCAGTTAGTTAACGAACTGTGACACTATAGGGATGTAAAACCGATATGCGAACACGGGACTGTGGAAAACAATTACTAATCTTCTGCTTAAAACTTTGTCAGCTTCAATGAAATGCAAAAAAAAAAAAAGTTTATTCGCCCTCAATATTTAATTTGTGTTACTGCAGTTATCTCTGTTTTGCCTTTTCATCAAATTCTACTACTCCTTTCTTTTCAAACAAACCATGAAGGCAATATATATCTTTTTCATTGCTGGGTTAAACCGCAAAATCTTTTAAAGAACTTAATAGATTAACGGCGAGTTTTCGTTAGTGTTGAACGTATAAGTTGTCGAAAGATGTACCACACGCACATTTTTGTACACAGACTGCATGAGTTTTTTTTTTAAAACTAAAAGTATGTAGAATCTCTAATTTGTGATAACATCATTGGGAAAAGACAATTGAGAAAAAATGGCAGTCGCACAGGTATTTTGGTAGTTTTGTTCAGTACCGTTTGATAGATTTTTCCTTTTCATTAGCATCACAAAACTAGAAATGAACAAAATGTTAAAAATGTGATTGGAATTTATCTAAAAAAACTGCACAGTTGATGTTAATTGTAATTGCCCACAAAAAAACAAGACAACAACTGTAACTTTTCAGAGCAATTTACCACAAACCTAAAGATTCCAGCAATGGCAAATTTATCATGCGCTCATTAAAAAGTAAAACTAAAAGAATTCTACGGTTAATTAAATACTTTGCAATCTAATCTGCAGTTAATAACAGACAGAAGAACAGTATTGACCCGAAAACCTATTCTATATAAAATCTCTATTGAAAATCTAATTGTCTTCTTTAACTTAGTAAACAAAGGCACTCGATTTTAGCGACCAATTTATCAAATTCCTTCAGTTATATATAACCCGCGTGTTTTGAATGGAAGCGCCGTGGTAATGTACTATGAATAGCCAAATTAATTGGATGCCAGGCAAGATATATATATAGGTCGTTTGCGACAATACTTGTTCAAGACGTTGCGTGGCTAGTCGACAGGGCGATATTTCCGAGGTGCTTGTTAACATTCGTATCCTTGAAAAAGATACATGTTAAAATTCTCATCAAGTCATATTTCAGTTTGACAGGTAATTTGTTTATGTGTTTATATAATCTATACAGGGGCCAATTTTAAAGGTGTTGTTCGACGGTTGCTGATAGTTAAGGCGGACAAGATTAACGCGTGTGTGAAGTGAAGCTGAAATAATTGGCGGTGTTCTATCAACAAGTTTGGCATTGATAACTTTTGAATGGTTAGTGAATCAAGTGCTTAGTGATTTTACAGACACCCTGCAAACAACATGCACGTTTTACATCTCTTTCTGAGTTGGTCTGGCTTTTTTCTACAAGGAAAATTGGGCACATGCCAAATGGTTGAACTCAAGGCCTCGCGCATTCAAAACAAGCAAGACACAAAACTTACAAGTCAACAAAGTACAGAAAAACAGCTTTCAGGGACTTTGCTTTTTCATTACCATTTTTTTCATTTGTGGAAACGATCTCAAACCGCACCACTGAAAGGAGGAAGTTATAGTAAAACCCGACAAGACAGAATAGAAATACATCCAATGACTTTAACAAGCTCTGATATAATAACTAACGAAGAAACTAGAGAGCCTGGATACGAAGAAACGCATAGATCTAAACGTAGTGAAACCAGAAAAAAACTTGAATACGGGAAAAGAACAAATGGAAAAGGCGCGGATGAGCTCGAGAAACTTAAGTTTGATTTTCCAAGTTTAACGCCGAGACACTTTGTTCACATTAGGCATAAAAGATACATTTTTGGCAGGGACAATCGTATTTGTGTTTCAAAAGAGAAAGCGCGCTTGTTTCCATTCAGATCCGTTGTGATGGTATCGACTGGATGTACAGGAACACTAATATCACCTCGTCACGTGTTGACCGCAGCTCATTGCGTCCACGACGGCTCAAAGTACCTGACCAAAAAAGCAAAACTCAGGGTGGGATTTCTCCGAAAAAAGATAAAAAAAGGAAAGAAAGTAAAATGGGCTCGAATAAGATCTGTCAACATTCCAAATGGTTGGATTCGCAGAAGAAGCATCTTTTATGATTACGCCGTGTTGGAATTAAGTCGGCCACAAAAGCGACCTTATATGAAAATAGCCATTCTTGATGTTCAGTCTAAAAACAAAATGAACGTCCACTTTGCGAGTTTTCCGGGAGACAAACCCAGAAACTCGATGTGGTATTCTTACTGTAGTGCTGAAGTTGTTGCGGGAGTAATACTCAATCGTTGTGACGCCACAAAGGGAAGCTCTGGGGCGGGTGTTTATTTGGTGGCGGGAAAGGGTAGAAATATCAAACGTGTTATCGTTGGAGTTTTTTCTAGTTCGGGAATTTATTCATATGAAAAAAGGATTCACCGCACAAATGTTGCAACAACAATCACTCCATCTGTTGCTAGGCAAATATGTGGTTGGGTAACAAATAAATTTTTTTGTCGTATTTTTAAGGTAACTAAAAGGCCGCATTTGGCTGGCCGATGGAGGGGCTAGTACCACCGATACAAAAGTTTTATTTCCTCATGCAGAATTTTATAGAAAGTTTTCCTTTCACGGCCACAAAAAATCCCGATGCCGCCACAAAATAGTTTTATCCTCGTAAACAGAGTAAGGAGCTGAGCAATTGCATTTTGGTCAATTTAAGGACGAGACAGTCTATTATCATCGCCTTAAGTAGTGTAAGGAGCTGACGTCTCTACCACTAGCCCGCTAGCTATTGCCATGCTGATGAGGCCTAAAAAGGCCGAAACAGCTGTTCAAGGCTGCTAGCAATCAGGCTCACTATCTTTTATGGTAGTTTAAAGGGGTGAAGCCCGCTACCAACTGGGACATAGTGCCCAATATAGTGGCTTTAAGTTAGCTACTAGCATCTTTGTGCTATCTATACTTGACGCTGATCCTTATAGCCACAAGCATTCCACTTTCATTACATCTATTAATATTATGATAAGGCTACTAACGTCAGCTCTACATATTATTAAGGGCTGTTGAGTTATCTAAATTAAGAGTTTTACCTACTCACAGACTAAATTCAATATCTTTCTTTCACAAAAACTAATTAATAGTGAAAAAGTTCAGACAATGAATGACTTTGAAATACACCCTCAATCTAATTTTATTTGTTTTGAGTTTCTTGTTGTCGATAATTGTTTAAAGAAAAAACCCAAAGAATCTAAAAAATCCCTTTGAAATCCACACCGTCATTTTCAGTACGGATTTTTTATCAACTTTGCCTTTTCTTTGTTTCAATATTTGAGCAATTTTTTTTTTACTTTTGTGTTATGTGATCGGAAAGATCTTTTAGCCCGAGGGTCCTTGTCGTGTTTTACGACAAATTACTTCTATATTTTTGGGCAAACCTTAAAATGTTTTTGCTGGCTTTAACCAGATTCTTAATTATACTTTTAAGGTTTAATTGTTTTCTAAACGCTGTCAATATCAGGAGCAATTACAATCATCTACCACCTTAAACCTATGTGTTTTTTTTTTAAATATCCGCGCTTGTTATTTTCTTCCTCAAATTAATTCAAAAAACGCCTCAAGCGTTCTGGCTCTTGGAAAGAAAAGAAATTAACGGAGCGGCAAAGTACATCACATAGATTTATCTATCATGCGAATGACAAATCTTTACACGCTTGTTTCTCAACTTAATTTTTGTTACCATCGGAATAAAAGCGTCATAGTACGATTTTGTTTGGGATTCATAGTTTCGTATTTTTTCCCATGAGCTAATAACGTAAAACCCATTGCGTGCTGTTTATAATAAACGCTATCTTTAAGAACCCGTAAATTCCGTTTGTGTGATCAAGTTATTTAAAATATCCGACAACTTCCGCTTGAAATTATTTCTAAATCATATTCCATTCACTGAAAGTCTTATTACCTAAGCCAGAATCCCAGCACGTTCGTTGAAAAGGAAAAGAGAATGGACGCATGGACGGAAGCAAAACAATTTTCTCTTACATGATTCCTATCTGATGAACGACCGCGCTGGGATTGTGATCTTTAGTCTAGGAGCGCGATGGAAGGGACTGTGCATATACACTTAATGAAAAACTGGAATTTGTCTGATGAAATTCACTCTGGACTCTGGATTTGTTCTCAGCTTGTTCTTAATTCTAACGAAAGTATCAGCAAGATTATTGTCAATAAGTTGATTGTTATAAAATAAAACCTGACTTCAGATAACCAAACCGGGGCTTGGTCCAAAGTATGGCGGGATAAATTGGCTCACTGGCCCGAGTGGAATGGAGTTCAAAACTTTAGCACGGGCTTGTTCTTACTTTTTAGAACTATCTCATCCTACGTGTTGTTTGTATATACCTTAGTTGTATTAAAATTCGCGCAGAACTAGAATTCGAGCAGCACTTGGTGTGCCAATTTTATATGACACTCCTTATCACATTTTCATACATTGCACTTGACATATCACATTAACAATAAAAAATGTTTTAATCTTCATTCTGGACAATTTCAGTCAAGATATTCTCAGATTCCACGTGGTAGTCCGTCAACAATGTCTGTATTTTGCTTTATATCCTTAATCTTTCATTGTTTTGCATAAATTGAAAGGGTAATGAATCTCCAAGCCGCCCTGTGACGAGTTGTTGTAACGGATATCAACCAAATTTAAAACCCCAACTCAAAAAAGAACTTGCAAAATTGGAAAATCTCTCGAGACAAATGTCCAACCAGTTATAAATATTGATTACCCCTGATTTTAGTGAACAGACCAATAGCATATGGGTCGAATAGGTTTCCTGATTCTAACTAAACTCTAAAGCCATCAACTGAGGGCCTCCAAATCGCTTCTTGATAAGTTTTGACCGTAATATTTGTTGATAAAAGACACTTATAATATAAGCGTTAATTGTTAATAGCTCTATCATAGAAACCAAAAAGAACGAACTCGGAATATTTAAGCTGTTTCGCGAAACTAAATAGAGCGAATTTAAAGCTGGGTGAAAACGAGTACGACGCAAATACAACTGAGTAACCACGGTAGTTAGTTATCATTGTAATCAAACATTGATCTATTTTGAGTTAGCATCTTAAACACGCATGCGGCGAATTCCCAAAAGTTGGTAAACTTCCTGCTTTGATATCTGCGCAAACACAGAGAATTTTTCATTCGTGAGACAAATGGCCCATATGTAAGAGCATTCCTACTTATTTTGATTTTACAGTCGTACAACCGACCCAATATTGAAATTTGCAAAAAAGTAGCACTTATTAATGAATGTAAATACCATTTCTTAAACAAGTTGATTTTATTTTTTAGCCCAAGTAAATCATGATTTATGTACGCAACATGTCCAAGAGAATACATTAGTATTATCGCGTTGCAACTCTGCGACAGTGAGAAGTGGACGTATGCGAACCAGTGTTTTATGTTTCAACCGAACATTTACCCTACAAAGCAATAAATGTACAATTAAGACTTTAGGCCAAGTAAAAAAATAGTAGTTTCTAGTCCTCGCCCGCCTCTGTTTTGGTAGCCACCTCCTCTTTTGCTGTTTGCTATTTTATACAAAACCTTAAGCTTTATATTCATTTGAGTCAGTTGTTTGTTAAAATAACAATCGACCACTTTTATCTTTGCTCTTATGTTTTCCTGCAAAAAAATCATTATATCAATGTTTGTCATTGTGTCACATACCGTGACATTTTCGTCAATGACAAACCAAAGTTTGACTCGCAGATTGAGCTGCCGTACTTTGCTGTTCATGTTCATCCTGCTTCCACAACGGCGGTGAATCAACCTCTAAATATCCCCTGGTTGCTTTCCAATCTGCAATCATTGCGAGACAAAAAGAAAACCCCCAAAGCGCAAAGTTACAAGAGCCTTCTCCCAAAGAGCTGCTGAAGAATAAATTTATGAAGTCTTCAAATGATTATCCCTCAACATATTTCATTTGATCAAATTGAGACGAAAATCAGTATAAAATCACATACACACGTACACAATATTAAAAACCGCCCGCCTCCTTTTTGAAAAAATTCCAGACGAGAAACTACTATTTGTTTTTCTTGGCCTAAATGTTTAAGCAAAGCTACATATCGTAAACTTTCTGTACGCAAAACTAAATAGCCGATTTATATACTTTTACTTTATTATACCGAAACTACATTTTTGCTCAAAAACGGCTGTAAACACAAAAGCAAGTGGAGACGGCCTAACAAGTGATAAAAATTTTCGCACACTGGGATTTTGTCTTTGCAGAACTAGTTACGTTTTGCTAAGCAGATAGCTTTAGTGTGCCCTTGCTTTCAATCTCGGCCAAAAGTCAACAAGTGTACCAATGCTGCTGGTGTCCGAACGTGAAACCGGACATACTTTGAATCTGATCAAAAAACTTCAAAAATCAAAAAGTGAGACTTAACGATTTTTAAAAAGTTAAATCCTAGTTTGTCTCGCTCGACTATCTGTAATTAAACTACGAAAATCAGGAAAAAATATGTGTCTAGTTTCCTGGGCTTCCGTCCAATGGTCAACATCTGTGCATTCGGAAACACACTAATATCCGGTCTGGCTTTCATCAATACTTCACAACTCATCTTTGACAACCTTAATACAGACAAAAGTGTATCTTTCATTTCCTCATCATGCATTTTCTCGGCTTAGGATTATACATCATTTACAACACCATCGAAACTTGCGATTTCAGGAGGAATATTGAGAGTGCCAGAATCCTGGAGAGCCGAGTGTTAGTAATGCGGAGTGTTGAAAATACGTAGTGTTAAAACTGCGTATTGCTGAAAATACGTACTATTGAAAATACGTACTGTTGAAACTACGCAGTGTTGAAAATACGTACTATTGAAAATACGTATACTGTTGAAAATACGTACTGTTGAAAATGCGTAGTGCTGAAAATGCGTATTGTTAAAAATACGTACTGTTGAAAATACGTGCTGTTGAAACTACGCAGTGTTGAAATTACGCAGTATTGAAAATGCGTAGTGTTGAAAATGCGTAGTGCTGAAAATGCGTATTGTTGAAAATACGTACTGTTGAAAATACGTGCTGTTGAAACTACGCAGTGTTGAAAATGCGTAGTGTTGAAAATGCGTATTGTTGAAAATACGTACTGTTGAAACTACGTTCTGTTGAAACTACGTTCTGTTGAAACTACGCAGTGTTGAAAATGCGTAGTGTTGAAAATGCGTATTGTTGAAAATACGTACTGTTAAAACTACGTACTGTTGAAAGTACGTACTGTTGAAAGTACGTACTGTCGAAAGTACGTATACTGTTGAAACTACGTACTGTTGAAAATACGTACTGTTGAAAGTACGTACTGTTGAAAATACGTACTGTTGAAAATACGTACTGTTGAAAGTACGTACTGTTGAAACTACATACTGTTGACAGTACGTACTGTTGAAAATACGTCCTGTTAAAACTACGCACTGTTGAAACTACGTACTGTTGAAACTACGTACTGTTGAAAGTACGTACTGTTGAAAGTACGTACTGTTGAAAGTACGTACTGTTGAAAATACGTACTGTTGAAAATACGTACTGTTGAAAGTACGTACTGTTGA
>JANCMA020070840.1:0-15634 GCA_024336925.2 Zoanthus solanderi | reverse complement strand
AATACATCCGAACATGTCCGAGCTGCCGAGTGTACCCGACGATTCAACGCGAAAACAGGACACTCTTTCACTCACTCACTCTTTCTTTCAACGCGGTGACATAGTGGGTAGAAATCTCTACGAGACTTTACCCACAAAAAGAAAGCAATTCTCAAAGTCATAGAATTTGATCCAAGACCTGTAGATTACAGGACAATAACTGTAAACCATTTCTACAATTTTGTCAGAAACTTGCAATCAATCAAAAATACTGAAATTTCAATGTGGGAGACAGTTGAAAATAACGTACAAGGATTACGAGCTGAGCAATGAAACGGAAGAACAGCTGATAAATCATGTGAAACTATTACTGTATAACATAACTCCCGATCTGACAGGCGAAATCCCAGGCACAAAAGATCAAAGCCAAAGTGAGATGTGGCATACCGAGAGATTGGCTAGACTTACACAGCTTCTACAGCTTTGGACGCAGTAAAGATCGGAAAATTGATAAGCGAGGGTGCACAAAATGCAGCTATTCGGGCTGCCGTACATCTTTGGAGAAGTAACGCTGGTATAGAGACAACATGGATGAATATGGCTTGCAGAACGAACCAAAAGCAATAGCTAAGTATGAGGACCAGAGCAAGAAAAATGTCACCCTACTGGAATGTGGATCAATCCAAAGTATCGCTATCTTGGTTGTTCACCTGATGGCCTAGTTGGCAAGGATGGTTTGCTTGAAATTAAATCTCTGAAGTTATTCAAAAATTATGAAATTGAAAAAATCATCAAAGATGGTGGCTCTCTAGTTCCAAAAGAGACGTTTGGAAGACATTGCTTTCAAATTCAGGATAGGGAGTGTAAACTTAAGAAAACCCATAGTTACTATTATCAAGTCCAGTTCCAAATGCTAGTCACTGAAAGATCATATTGTGATTTTCTATTATATGCTGAAAAAGGCCCTGTATCCATTCAAAGGATAGAGAGAGATGAAGCATTGATGGCAGAAATATTAGAACATGTCGGAACATTTTCGTTTCAAGTGTTAGCACCAGAATTCTTTGTGATGCGAGTGCCAAGGGATCTTCTTCCCTTCATACTACCAGAGGACAGGATAATAATAATAACAATAATAATTTAATTTCTTATATTGCGGATTTTACATTAAAATGATCAAATGCACATTTCATTAAAATTATATACATTATAATAAGTATACTGAAACCTATCTAATGGTGAAATAAGGAAATAATATAAAAATGATAAAAATAGTAAAATAAATAGTAAAATAGATATATGAATAATATCAATAAAAAGCTTCTTTGAACAGATATGTCTTCAGATGGCACTTAAAAATCTTGAAATCAGTGATCGAACGAATTTCACGAGGAAGCGCATTCCATAGCGTCGGGGCAGCTACCTGAAATGACCTGTCACCCAGTGTTACTCTAGATCTACGTACTGTTGTCGCAAGCAACAAACCATTTGAAGACGACCTTAGATTATAACGCCCTTTCTGTTTAATTGCTACCAGCTCACTTAAATAATGTGGGCGCTGCCGTTTATGGCCTTGAAAACAAATAATAAAATCTTAAACTTAATTCGCTGCTTAACCGGCAACCAATGCAGCCCATAGAGCAACGGCGTTAAATGACAATGACGTGACGCTCGACAGACAAGCCTTGCGGCAGCGTTTAGGACGCGCTGAACTTTGTTAAGATTAGAGGGTGCGAGACCGTATAAAAGACTATTACAATAGTCTACGCGCGAAGTGACAAACGCATGTACTAGCGCTTTAGTTGCGTCTAAATCTAAAAACCTACGGATTCGACTTATATTGCGTAAATGGTAAAAAGCCGTGCCACATAGTTTATTAATATGGGCAGACATATTTAAATGACAATCAAACCAAGATCCTAGATTACGGACTTCCGATTTGGCTTCTACAACTATGTCGCCAACAGTTAAGCAATTCATGTTAACCTTATCTAACTGCTGCCTGGTACCTATGAGCATTAGCTCAGTCTTGTCATCATTTATCATTAGTTGGTCCCTACACATCCAGATCTTAAGTTCATCAATACAGTCGCGCATAGCATTGAGCGCAATCTCGTCATCCCCTGGCACAGAGGGACTGAACTCCAGGTATAATTGCGTGTCATCGACATAGCAGTGTACTATTTGCAGATGCTTGCTTACGATCTCAAACAGCTTGCTTGTGTATACTAAAAACAGAAGAGGTCCAAGACAGCTCCCCTTTGGAACTCCTTGCTTTAGTGAAAACGCTGATGAGAGACCCCCATTTACAGACACACGCTGTGACCGATTCGCAAGATACGAAGCAAACCAATCCAGTGCCTTGCCCTTCACACCAAACCTCATCTTTAGCCGCTCTAGAAGAGTGTCATGCCGAACAGTGTCAAAAGCAGCATAAGGTCAAGGAGCACTAATAGGGTGCCCTTGGGCGCCTCCATATTCAACAGTATATCATTCTTGACTTTGAGTAGTGCGGACTCTGTGCTGTGATTTCGCTTATACGTAGACTGGAATTGCATATGTAAATCATGGGCTGTCATATGATAAATAAACTGGTTTGCCGCCGCCTTCTCTGATAGTTTTGACACATACGAAAGGTTACTAACTGGACGAAAGTTCTTAAAAGCGACATCCAGTCCGCACTTTTTAAGCAGCGGTTTTAGCAGAGCCTCTTTCCAGCAGCTAGCGAACTCCCCAGTTTCAAATGACAAATTGATCATGTTCGTAATTACGGGAAGAAATTCATCCAGTAGGTCAAGCACTATCGATGTGGGAACTGGATCAAACGGGCAAGACTTCTTAGAAGCTTTCTTTACAAGCTCAGCAACCTCCTCTTGAGTTAACGCCTTAAAATTAGCAAAATTATTAAAAAATAGGAAATAGGATTTTAAAAATATACATGTGCAACAAATTTCCTTGCTTCGTCGACATTGATTACGGCGCCATTTCTTGGCCAATGCAAAAACAGAGGCAGAAATATTGACTTTTTTACTTGCTTATTGCTTTAAACTAAAATAAAAGGGCGTTTTAAATCAAGAATTTTTTTTTCTTTTTTGCAATTTCTAGATTAAAGTCGTAAAAATACAAATATCGTTTGTAGTTTTGAAATAAACCTTAAAAACAAATTTTTATTTAAAAATGTTTTTAAATATCATTTATACTTATAGTACAGTCGACTCTGGACTATCCGGACCTCGATTATCCGGACCTCGATTATCCGGACTATTCGATTATCCGGACTTTTTTCTCTGGTCCCGTTTTTTTATGAATATTAATTAGTTGTCATCTTGAAAACTTGAAGTTGCAAATAGACCAATTAAATCCTTTTGAAAGACTGTCGAAACAGCGTATTATCTTTGTTCGGAAGTGCGACGAAAGGTTTTTGAAGCAAACAAATGTGCTTGAACATTTTAGAGTGTTATGAATATCTGATCAAAAAGCGAATATTAGTAAATACATAAAGAGTGTGTAAATTTCGTGATTAAAATATTTCTTTGCTGTTTATATGTTATTTACATTTGTATCTCCTTGATATTCATTTTTCGATTATCCGGACTCTCGATTATCCGGACTTTCGATTATCCGGACAATTACCGACGTCCCGATAAGTCCGGATAATCGGAAGTGTTCAACTTGAAGATGACAAGACTTGGAGAATGGAGCTTGCGGCGTCTTCCTGTGTTAATAACCTTATAGTAATGGCCTTTATATTTTTTTGGTAATTGTTTTTATATCAGTTATGGTTTGTGGTGCTATAGAATTATTGTAAACTTTGTTGGAAATCCTTTGCCTGACTAGTGTGTTCCGCGCTGAATATCATGAATAAAATGAACTCGTACGAATTGTAAAGCGATTAGGATGGTTCTATTTTTCGAGTCGATGAATTCGCGATTAACCCTTTATTCCTTAACACGTCAAATGACATGTTGCTACATTCTCCAAACTTAATTTTGTATTGTACATATAAAATTATTAGCAGTGTGGTAGAATTTCAGTTTTCATCTTGCACAATGAATTCGCAATTAAGACTGTCTTTTTGCGTAAATCACGTCATGTGCATGAGTGTGGAAGTTATCATCTGCAACGTTTAAGGACGCATAAATATAATTAGTGTGATGTGAAATATTTAACATTGTTCGAAATGTATTAAACAGGAAGCATGAAAGAGCTTTAATTTCAGAGATGGGTTTTTCCATGAGACGCGGATTGCTTATTTATTACTATCGCAGCGAGGACTTACAGGAGACAGCGATTCTGATCACTGTAAAGGCAGATATATAAATAGATTTCTAGGCACACAGGATCCCTTGCCCACTACGTTGCTGGTATCAACCAGGCGGAGCTCGTTTGGGTTGTTCTTTACCGTTCTGATGAAGTGGAGGCTGGTTTGCATTTTATATTTTGAATTTATGGTCAATAAATACTCACGATCAACTGTAACGTGTAAGATATTCAAGAGTTCAGTTCTAATAACTGACTACACAGCAGCAGCAGTCATACCGTATCGGTAGGCTATCCAGAGTCTTTAATTGATAAGCTTATGTGTGACAGCATTTATCTTTTAATCACTAAGGGGTCACGTTACCCAGGATGCGCCAGTACCCGGATCTCCTCTGTACACAATAAAAGCCTTCATCCCTGCTATTGATTCATTTGGTTTCGAGACGGACTTGCGAACGCACACTCAGGGACAGGCCTTCTGTTTGTCAGTTTTTCACCACTGGCAGGTAATGTACACTTATGATCACTTTTGTTTTTTACACTCATTGCCCAAAGTTCAGTTTCCCAAGTTAAAGTAAAAAACTAAAACACCTTATGTTGTGCTTCATTAATCAGCTTTTGAAGTAAGACGTTCTGGTTAATAAAACAACAATAACAACAACAACAAACACTTCATTTAAACACGGTAAAAGAATTCAGCATATTATAGATGTTGTCATTGTTTTGCATAGTTTTCTCCTGTTGCTTGCCATTGTTCTTTTGTTTAAGTCCGTTATTAATTGTATTACCTCATTGAATGTTTTTGACTATTTAGATCTTACAGTACAGTCTGGAGGTAACATAACCTCCTCGCGAGGTCGAGTCTGAGAGTCAGTGAGAATCCCTGACATAGTTTGACATATTTGCATTTGTTTCCTGATGATGGTGCATGTTGCACCGAAACGTAGTTTAGTAATTTTCATATTTACAGTAAAATGTACCTCAATATCTATTCTTATACTATAAATATACTTTGATAAAATAAGAACATATTGTAATAAAAGCTGTTTTATGAGTTTGCCGAGTGGAAGCCTGAATTAGAGAAATAGAAATCAATTTCCACGCTTTTCCACTTTAGCAAAATCATTTGTCCATTTAGTTGATGATGCGGGCTTTGTGAAGAGTGATGCCATTCACCCCAGCAAAAATTGTTAGTTGTAAACAATTGGCAACCTTTTTTTTTTTTTTTTTTTTTTTGGCACTATAAACTTAAATTTAGCATTTAGCGTATAGGTCTGAGCACTGCAAGCCAACCCCCAGCACAGCATAGCATACACTAAGATAGCAGCAGTTCTAACATCATGGATGAGGCCTCAGACCTCTTGGGGCTTCTCGATTTTGCATTTTTTGGAGCGTCTCGGCCAATTGAATGTCAAGACTCCTCTCCACTAAGTAACAATAGCCAAAATGTAGTTTGACCATGGCCCTACAGATTGTTTGGTTGTGTCCAGGTTGATGTTCCTTATATTTTTAGTGCACCAACGCCAGAAGTTATGTTTTTGGAAATCTTCCCAATATACTGCTTCCGAGATAGAGTAGAAGTACCATCTATGTAAAGACCCTGGGATTTAGAGTGGCTAACCTTCTACATTACTCTGTCATTAATATGTATATTGAGTTGAACTTTTTGAAGTACAGCATTCTTTACCTTAAGGCAATTCTCGTGAATTCTGGAGTCAATATTTTTATGCCCCACATCTAACGTGCATTCAAGATAACGTTAGTTTGCAGCACTGATACTTCTTGCGTCATCTGCAAATATCCAAAGGATCCCGTGTTTAAAATAGTAAGGGACCAATTATTCAGCCTTGTTATGCCTACCTTAGTCACCCTGTTTTAGATTAGCAGCAGTTTTTCTTTTTTGTTTTGTTTGTTTTTTGTTTGTTTTGTTTGTTTTTTATTTGTTTTTGTTTGTTTTTTTGTTTTATGGGCGTAGTACATTCTTGGTTGGCAAACCATTCTGTATTACAAAAAAATTGTTTTTTTAAAAAATGGCCAAGTCTCATTTTGTTTTTTTTTAATATATTGTTACAGTTTGCGACTATCGTCGAGTGAAATTGTCAATTTAGTGATAAATATGTAAATAAATATGTAAATTGATACTTCGAATTTTAGTTTTCTGAATAAGAGCGTGTAACTCCTCTTCTGAAACGTCCGAAAATCAGGAAAGGGACGCCATATTGCATTATTTGTTTCCATCCCGCAGACACTATCAATTACCTGATAGATATAGCGAGTACGGTAGCCAGTCAGATTGCAGTATTTGTGATAGATAGTGAATAGATTTCTGCTATAGTGTAGGGGACCATGTTAGAGGTGAGATCAATCTTAACTACTTGATGCACGACTGTAGGAGAAGTTTATTTACTTTTAAAAAAAGGTTGAATAGCCCACTTTCTATATATTAACCCTTTCAGTCCCAGTTGTATTGTTGAATTCTCCCAACTTGAGCCTATACTTTTTATTGAACAAGTTTGAGAGAATTTTACTTTTAATCTCCATCAGTTTGCTTTGTTTGATCAGTTCTCATTTTCTCATTACAAAATGTCGTATTTTGTATGTTTTATGTAAGGAGAAGTTGTGTGTTAATAACTGACTGGGAGTGAAAGGGTTAAAATTCAACTTGGGTCCAAGGCTTAGGGGAATAAAACAAAAGAAATAAATTATTCTTTATTCATTGCCTACTCGGATTTTTTTGTTTTTGTTTTATTCCCCTAAGTCTCGGACTCAAGTTGAATTTTAAAATGTCGATATTAATTGGCTATAATTCTTTCATAGATAGTACCTGGTGATCCGCTGGACAAAAGTATTGTTATTAGACCACTGGAACCTCAACCCGCAACTCACCTTGCTAGAGAATTCATGGTTAAAACACGGAGGAGAAAGGTACGCGCAAAATTAGTTTTTTGAGATGTGATCGGCAAGGAAAAATAACCGTACCTTCTCCCCCTCCCTTAGAACTAATTTTACAAGCAGCCTATACAATTTATGGTAATTGTCTTGCTTGATACTGCTTTTGACCGATACTAGGAGCTCTGCACTCCTTCTACGTTCCTTTCCCTGATAATGTAAGTTGTAGGTTATTTACACAGGGTTCCCGCGGGTCATTAAAAGTCTTTTTGATTTTTGCAGATTTAAGGCCTCAAAAAGTTCTTAAATTTGCTAGAATTTGTTTTTGAGGTCTTAAAAGGCATTAAATATGTTATGGGAATAAAAGTGAGTTTTTCTTGCAGCCAAATCTTAATACAACATTGACGTATTCTTTGCATTCAGGAGCAATTTTAACGGGAAGTTTGCGTCTTTTACCACTGCATTGACCGCGCCACACCACTCTGAATCTACCTCTGCTGATGAGAACTTTTTTATCGGTATTCGGTTATAAACTTTATAGATTTTTGTAAAGGTGTGATCTTGTTTTCCATGGAAAGTGTTTATTGGTATTGTTATCTCTTTAAGGGTTTGTTTTTCTGATTTTTTGTATTGAAAAATTGATCTTTCTTTTTTCTACTTTGGGCATTAAAAAGTGCTTTAAAATGTTTTAAATTTGTTGGCCCCTGAGCTACAGGAACCCTGTTTCAGTCAAACCCACGAGAAAACTCTATACTATCAGTTTTCGCGGTTTACTAGTTCTAATGTCGAAGAGAGTTGAGTTTTAGTGAAGATTACCAGTAAACCAAGTTTCCAGATGAACGATTGAGTAGCAGACTTGATAATATTTTTAACACATAAACGACAACTTTGAGTTTCTTTACAATAGATATGTTTCGGCAGCGACTTCTGCCTCCGTCAGTGTTATAGTAAACTACATAATGATATGTATATAGCAAAATTAATGACAATAGTAATAGATACTGAAATAATAGAACTAGCCTATGTTGCTGGAACGTGCTCGACTAGACGTCATGTTCAGCTAACCTATTCTATTATTTCAGTATCTATCACTATTGTCATTAATTTTGCTATATATACATATAATTATCTAGTTTACCATAACACTGACGAAGGCAGAAGACGCTGCCGAAACATGTCTGTTGTCAAGAAACTTAAAATTGTCGTTTATGTGTTAAAAATGTTAAAGTTTAACTGTCGTATTTTACTACTAGTATTGTTATCGAGCTGCATACTCTCAAATCCGGAATAGACGTCTTCTCCCCCGACTATATTTTATTAAAAAACATGTATACCAGAACTTTTTTATTGCAGCCCGTCTCACACCGTTAATTAATTTCTGAGCCATGAGGATGATAAAGATTCCTGAAAGAGGGAAAGACATAAAAAAATATCATTATACTTTATATTCAATTTTTATTGTCAAATGAGCGCCGAGACTCTTAATTTATAAGACACTTCCTGTTATCAGAAACAGAGTTGTGAAATTACCTAAATAAAATTCAACCCCAGTTTATTGTAACCCCGGATATTTAATTCGGCCTTTAGAAATTTTTCACCCGCTTCCTCCCGTTTATTCCCTCCCCCCTTCCGTGACTTGAGAGTACCTCGGTCGCAACAACGCAGTTTACGTAATATCGATACGGATAAGACGGAAACTGGATATTCCAACAACAATCTGCTTTCAACGAGATTCAAACGCGTAATAACCTCTGCAAAGCGAATAGATTTCGTTTTTCAAAGAGAAAAACGTTTTGATATCGATCTGAATTTAAAACACTGAACGTTAAATCTTCTTCAGTTGACATCTTCAGACTTCAGAGTGTAAGATTAATCAAATAAATGATTTGATTTGCGCTTTTTCGTTTTTATCACAAAACCTTTTTATTTAAAAAACCCGAGGTTTGATGGTTTTCAGAGAGATTTTTACTTCAGGTAATTCAGAAAAAATGAAAAAAGCTTTACATACTTGCTTTTTTTAACTTGTCTTTTGGAACGTTATCTTGTTTAGCCACTTTGTAACTACCATACGAACAGCTTGAAGACGCGTTAACACCTTCTGAGTAGAACGTAGCTCGGACGTACTGTCCCGTGGATTTCACAAAAGATCCCTTCGCATTGGAGCCTGCATAACTACCTAAATAACGGCTGCTTCTCTGTCGTCCGTCTCTGATTTCTATGTAGTCCCCAGAATACCCTAGGCGAAGCATGACAATATGTCTCACCGGTGCCTTGATTATGAAAGTACAATTCTCTTTGCCACCAGAAAATCGATTACTTTGATCATGCACAAAATGTAGACTTTTCACGCACAGTCTCTGAAATGTTGTTTTACTAGCCAAAATAAAGGTTTCTCTCGAGCATCCTATATATGATGAAAAGAACAATAAATTGAGTCTAAAGTCTTACTGTCAGAAATCTTTGTATTCAATTCTTACTGTGCCTTCGTTGGAGAAAGAAACTCAATAGCAGCGTCTAGAAATAAGCTTAAAGAAATTGATTCAATTTATATTCAGGTTCTAACTAACAAACATTTAGAGAGTAACGGAAATCTTCAAATATATTAAGACGCCACATAATAATTCGCCCCTAACTTTGAATTTTTGAAAGATCTTGTCGATATAACAAATGTTTAAAAAACCTAAATGTAACCACGCGCGTTAGAATTTTTTTTTTCTAAAAATTTCTTTTTAACGTTGTGTCGTAAATTCGGCATTTTCAATTTACGTTTAGTTATTTCAAATTATTTTAAGAGTAAAGGAGAAGGTTAACGTTGGGAATGAAAAATAATGCAAAGAAGAACCAAAAATACAAAAAAGAAAAATTTTAAATCGTAAATCTGCAATTAAACATCATGCACGAGAGTATATTAACAACCAAATAGCATGTAAGCTGAAAAGTCTCCAAAAGTGTCCGTGCCAACCTAGCAATCTCACACATAAAGCAGAATTGCAGAATGATCTGTCGTCATGCACTGATTTTTCATCCTATTTGCTCATCATTTCTGCCGTCAAGCACACCCGCATGGCGAGGCATTAGCAGTGTTTAGAAACCCCAAAAGTAAAATCCACGCCTAGTGCCCGGGAATTGGGGGACCGGGGTTTACATTAACGGTAGCCTGCATTGCAGGCGTTCTACACTTTTCGTCGCGGGGGCTTGGGGAGAGGATTCATTCGTATGAAATTTATCGACCACAGCAGCAGTGACCCATTGATAGAATCTTGTGTTCGCCTTTAAACACCTCTTCAGCCGATGCAAATAGCAACAGACACGAAGACAAATCTTCATCCTTTAACTTAACACCAAAAAGCGATTTAGCTTTTAGTCCTAAGAAAGTTGCTTCCGTTACTTGGTCTTTTGTCATGTTTTTAAGAGAACAAACAACGACTACATAACAGCTTTCCTTCGTTAAGACTTCCTTTACACGAACTAAGAGCTGGAAAATTAGTATTTTTCCAAACCCTGTTGGAAGAATTACCAACAGATCCCCATCAAAAACAAGCTGTCGTAAACCATCTTTTTACTCTTTCTTAAGATTGAACAGGAAACTGCCACAAGAGAGATTGACTAAAATTTTCATCAAAGCATTTTTGAAATCTTCATTAAAGAAATGATTGAATTGATACATTGGTGTCAGTCAGTGATGTCTGAAAGGTACCAATGAGACATTCGCTCCGCCCACGAAAGAGTTTCGAAAAAAGACAATGGTTGCGGCCAGGCATTCAATCCCCTTCCCCTTCTCTCCTTTCCTCAAGCCCCACCGAATCGAACGCCTTACATTTTTTGTTAACATAATGTTAACATAACATCATGCTTCTGCATAAATGCCATTATTAAAAACAAACCACTGGATATTGAGCTTTAAGCAATTTGATTGGTTCTCCTACTCACTGTTTATTAGCTCATATAGTTTGACCAAATATGGAAAATACCCGCTAAACTGGAAGCCGGAGCCGTGTTTGCAAATTTTCTCGCGGCGAAAGCTTTGAAACCAATGGCGGACAAGATTTGCAGAGCTTTCCGGCTCTGAAATAGAAAAATTGCTCGAGGATTCTGTTCCAAACAACACCAGACATGCCACAAAATATGGAATGAAACTGTTTTATTGTGAGCAACTAATAATAAGAATTCCATAATTTTTAGGTATTCACAGTAAAAAGCAACTCTCAATACAATTTGACAAATGCTAAATTTATCGTCCTACCTTCTTTTAGAATGGCTAGCCATTCCCTCGGGACGGTAATTCTATCGAAAACTATGAGTAAAAATGAACTAAACGAATGCCTCAAATGCCTCAGCAAAACAGAAAGATAGCTCATTTTACATAACTTTGTTGTTGAAAGGAATGCGTGCAGGATTCACAGCACAACAACAAACTGTTTTTAATAATTGGTGATCCAGCACTCAGCGAAGCTAATAAAGTTTTGGCCAGCCTTTCATTTTTTTTTTGTTTTTGGCAGTTTTCCATTCAAGTTCATTTCATTCAACTTACATCTTGTACATACGCGGAACGCATTCACTCAGACGTTTATGTTTGACTGTTTAGGTTGTCATGTTCCGGAAGTTAATAACTATCGTTCCAAAATGCCTCAAAAATTATTTTTGACTCATATATCCAGTGGATTGTTTTTAATAAAACAATTATTCCACCCACGCTTGTTGGATATGATCTGAGGTGAAAATAGTCACCTCATATCCAACGCGCGTTCGTGGAATAATTACAAGTTAATTATCCGAATCTTATCCGTCCATCACGAATTGTTTGGTACTTAATAATAGCACTACTAAACAAAGGATGGAACTACTTACCTTCAATTTCCGCAAAAAAGCCTGCAAGAGAAACAAAATCATAAAATTATTTCATTTTAATTCCAGTAAGGTTGAACAAAGTTTAACAAATTGCAAAAAATTCAACAGCTCTTGTAAAACAAATTAGAAGTATTTTTGAGCAATCAACACATTAAAAATACAATCAAAAGTTCTACATCACAGAATTTAGGGGTATTATTTTTTTATGATAAAAAGCATGTTTTATTCAAAGTACATTTGGCAAACAAATCCATACAAACATGTTATGAACAAAACAGATACGTTGTGTCACGTAAAACGCGCCCATCAGTTTTGCCTCCTTTTGCTACCGTTGTTGTAGGAGTAATTTGGTTCTCTGTGCTGGCCGAAGTTTAGCCATGCCGGCTTTACCGAGGCCACGACAGAGGCCAACAAAATCCCTAAAGAAATTAAATTATAAAAAAGGTTGAAAGTGGAGTTAGTTCCCCCGTTACAGTTGTTTTTGATGAAACAACAATTGCCGAGTTTTCAATATCAAAACCGACGCTTGAGCTGAAAAAATGAATTTAAAAAACGATGCGATAACAAAACAGATATTAAACGTTGTTTTGTGGCAAGGAGGATTTAGGCGCTCCTGACAAAATGTTCGAATTAAACCGTATACATCCTTTCATATGGTGCATGGGGATTTGGAAACGGGAGGCATATTCAGTACCAAAATACTTACATAGTGCTAGTGTGAGTCCTAAAATTTGGTTCAAAACGTACATCGGGAAATGACAATGGTATATTTTGAAACGCCAGCAAACTCAGCTCCGAATATCGCGGCTCTGGCTGTTTTACGATAAAGTAACTTCCAATTTGTTATCTTCTTCCTTCTTGTAACTTGCCTTTGATCAACCTTGAAGTGACGTCAACTTTTGTGTTTAGTCACGGTAACGTTTTGTTTGTTTGGAAACAAGAGATTTGTATAAAACAAAGCGGTGAAAATTTTGAGTAATAATATCTAGTCTCTAATACAAAGAAACTCGAACATTTCCGAAATGTATTAAATATAACCTGATTTAGCTATAATAACGGCTGAAAGGATCATTTGGTGACAAGACTTTTAGAGCCCTACGCAACCACGTGGCAAAAAATCAACTCCAGATCATTGAAAAGTTTGATCATTGCCATAAAGCAAAAAAAACACAATATCGAAAGCTAAAGCTGACGTTTTGCGCGCTAGAGCAACCATAATCTACGCTTGGCCTTATATGACCATACATATTCTTCAAAAAACAAAGTGAGTAACTATAAACTCGTGTTAGAACTGAAATATAAATAAAATATGAAATATGAAAAATCGCCTAAGAAGAAAGCTCCAACGAGTACTTACCAATTTAACACAATTCAAGCCTGAAGTGTTTTGATTGCCACCATATAAGTAAATAATACCAAAACACCTCAGCACTAATTAACTTGAAACCTTGGCACGTAATACGGTGACAGCGATGATTTGAAAAATGGTTAATGATGAAATACCATCATTCTATCACAATGGACCCTTTCACGGATTTTTTCAAATTTGTATTTAGACCAATAAGCAAAACTTTATCGCTACTGGTTGAAAGAATACTTTAGAATTAGTATATCTACCGAGTTTGGGAATGCTATGTGGTAAGATGGTGAAGATATTACCATGCAAAATCACCGTTTTTTTTTTTTTTACAGAGAAATGTAATTTATCAGTTGGGAGACAAGTTCATGCCCTCCAACATACAAATGTCATTTCAGTCACGGAGCTGTATATTCGCAAGTTTTTAGCCTTTTGCCATAAAAAATAGTAGATCTCGTAATCTTTAGAAGCTCTTTCCACTGCTATTGATTGTTTTTTGCAACTTTGTATTTATCAAAAGTTACGTATGCGTGACATTAACCGTGAAATGGTCTATAGTACTCCAACTGAATTAACTATTCTTCCCTTTAATGGCTACAAAGTCAAACATCAGGCAATATATACAAGAGCTAAATTTTGCTCAGGCTCAATGTTTTTCGATTTTTTCAGCAATTTGAAGTTCAAAATTCTTTCATTTTCTTCTTAACAGCCATATTTTTTAATAGCTTAAAATCAATACTTGCACATTGTACAGCATAATAATTATTAGTGTTGGTGCATGTTTATTTCTATTTCAAATAACTCAATAAGTGAACGTCATTGCTTGCTTCTTTTCACCATCATATCATTGTTGTTTCAGGATCAGATTGTTCTTAATTTGTTCTTATTTTTCGGGCGATTTGATCATCACTGCTCTTTTGAAGTTGCTCTTTATAAAAATGTGTATAATAATGATACGCAATATTTGATGGTAATGGCACCATCCGCAAGGTAAGCAGTATAGTGGTGCCAGATTACATAGAGAAATTGCAAGAAACTTTTGAAAATTAATAGCTTTTTGAAAACCTTGCTTCATTTTATTTTTATTCTTAAATATCGACGTACAGATTTTTTTTTGGTTCCCATGGTTCAGTGGCGGTTGGCTGTGTTCATGATAGGACGGAATTTAAATGCCCTGGATTTTTAAAACCAACTCAACTCTCAAAGAGATTATGATTAGTGTATAAAAACATTAATAAAAATTGGAAACAATTAAGCTCGATAGTCCTTTCTTAACTGTGGTAAAGATAGCATGAAAACATTGCCACTAGCAATTGTCCAGGTCAAAAACGAAATTGGTTTGACCGAGCAAATGAAATAAAGTCCTTAGAAATTCTTTTACAATATAAGCATAACAGTATTTTACAGCTATGGGAAAGTTTTGAACCATGACTCTAGTGAATAGTGTAAATAAATCATCACAAAAAGCAAAAGCACCATCTTCATTTTAGCCCCCTTTCCTCACCCCCCCCCCGTGTTTTTGTCAATATTAAGTGCACTTTCAAAACTCATCTCAAGACTGATATTAGCGTTATTCGCCTCGTAACCTTCAGTTTATTGCTATAAGCTTCATTACCCATGGACGTGTGCCACCAAATTGACCACTCAATTACGTATATTCAAAGAAACCTCGAGCTAGGCTGAAAACATGTTTGAAGATTAAAACCCGACCGTGACATCACACGTGAACTTTGAAAAAACTCGCTTACAAAGCGAGTCAGCAGTTTCTGAACGGTTTTTGCTTACAGCTCAAACTTCTAAATTCAACTGATTATGAGGAAAAGAAAGGGACCGCTCGCAGTCTCAGAAACATGTAAACTAGATCAGGTAATAATTTTATTTACATAGATATTTCACCCTGAGTTAACTCGTATCCGCGTGTTCTAATTGAGAAGACTGCTGCTGGTCAAGGCGATAACCCCGTATCCAGTCATTGTCCCCTTTGCGGCCTTCTCCTCCCCAACTCTCCTCCTCCTCCCTTACGGCCGCATCCTCCCTAATTTCCCCCCTTGAGGCCCCTGTTTGGGACATCTGCCAATAAACTTTGATTTACAATTAGATTGTGTTTATTTTAAGTCACGTGACCTTTATTTTGGCGCCGTGTAAAAATACTTTTGCGGACAAGTGAGTTTTGTTTTTGAATGAATTTAATGTCACGAAAGGCGTTTGATGAAGTTTGTTTTGTACCTTTTTCGGCTGTGGAACGCACAGAATTGTAAGTGTTAAATTTTCTTTTATTATCTGATTTATTTTTCTTCCTTT
>JANCMA020070739.1:0-15638 GCA_024336925.2 Zoanthus solanderi | reverse complement strand
ACACACAAACATTAATATATGGGAATCCTTGATAAATTTCAGAAGGTAGTTGAAATGGAGTAAAGTTTAGTGACATATAATATATAATAACTTCCTTGCCAAGGAAATCTTCTCGTGTAAATAGGATTTTAGGCAACAATTTCATGCATTAAACTAATGAACTTAATAAAACATTGCATCTTAGGGGGCAGCTGTAGTAAGAACAATCCCTCTAAATATGGATACGAAAGTGAATGACGTATCCGTGTCTCAGGAATCTTTCTCATACAAACGAAACTTGTTAGTTAACAATTATCCCCCAAAGGGGAGGGGAACAGTGGTGGATATATACCGAGACGTGAAGCGCTAGGCACCGACCCTGAGGGGGATAGTTGTTTTAGTATTTACCAAAATAATGGGATAAAAAAGCACTATATTTTCAAATAAACAAAGCACGCGTGCTTCCTGTCATTTTGACTTCCGCCTCAAAATCAACTAATAGTCTTGCAAATCGTAGGCAAGTTACGGAAGCCAATCAGAGCAAGCGAAAATGGATATCGGTTGCTATGGTAATAGGCTAATAGGTTATCACACGACTTTCGAGTTCAAGTTGGAAATAATTAGCACGAGCGGATTTTTCAAAAAGCATCAAAATGCAATTTTTGCTTTTTTTTTGAAAAATTTACGAGTACGAATTCAGATTTTCAAATTGAACAAAAATATTCGTGCAATTTCCTTTTAATAACAAAAACAAAAACTTTGAACTTTGCGGATCGAGCCACCATAACAAAAGATTTGTTTTTTTTTGTTCTTTTACCAAATCCTATTTTAATTATCCAGTCAAAAGTGACAATCCTATTTTTTTCAAATTGCACTGAAATAACTAATTTTGCACTGAATTAGCTCTTTTTTCACTCATATTTAATCATTATTAAAAAATAAATTATCTGTAGCAAAACTGGGTTGAAAATCGTTAAACCGTATTTACGATGAAGGTAAATAATAATAAATGAAATTGGATCAATCCGATACCGCTTAAAATATTTTTCTATAATAAATATCTCTGTAAGTTATAAATATTAGCTAATTAATTTTTTCTGTTCTCTCATGGGATACTTCCAACTTTAAAAAATGCTATATGCTACCCACAATTGGCCCACCCCCCTCTAGAGTCCCACTACAACAGTTGTAACTCCCATTTCAATAGCACTGCGCACAGGGACCCTCAGTTTACGAAACTATTTTTAGCACCTCCACACAGCGCCGTTCAAGTTATCAAATTGAATAGAAATACAATTTTCCCTACCCCACAGGGGTCGTGTCACATTTCGTTTTTGTTACTACAATAATGCTCAGAATTCCTCCGCACTGCTAACGTTGTAAAGAAGTTGGGCAAGTTCTGAATCAGACAAGCATTCCTTTGGTTTGTCAATCTCTAGTTGTAGGTCATTCACATCAGAACTTGTTGCGTTATCGACGGGCGAGCTGGGATGTGATACACTCAATGTGTTCGTATCAACATAGCTGCTACTTTCAGAGTGCTCTTCGGAATCAGTCGTCTTGGGTCCCGACTCGCTACCCGCTTCACTCCAACTCCTACTAATTTCTAGGGTAAGTTCTCTCATTTCAGCCTCAAATGCAACGGAATCTGGTGATGAACAAGGCGTGACGCACTCTAAAGTGTCATTCAATGTACTATGGGTAGCAACACCCAGCCCATCATGAGACTGGCTATACTCGTGATGCGAAGCGCCATGTTCTATGTGAGTTTTTGAATAGTCATTAAGATCGCTACTGTGGCCATTCAAATTTTTATTTGTTATGAATTCACTTGACCAGCCCTCGCCGGCATGTTCTTCAAATCCATTCTGATTTGTGCTCACAAAAGAATCGTTAAGTATCGCACTATCACGTGCACAGCCTGAGAGTTCACGCAGTTTTTTGTTGACGCACCCTTCCCTGCTGGTGACAGACTCCGTCCCTCGATTTTCAGCTGATGGAGGACTGGTAGCGACATTTACAAGTAACCCTTCAGCAGCGACACTTGTACGAACGTTATTTAGGGTGTCCTGTGGACTGCACAGGTTTCTTTCAAATTCATCTTCGGATTCACTACCAGTCGAGGAAAGCATTAGCCTAGCATGAAGATCGTGTAAATCGTCCTCATGTCTATGTTCAGATTTGATATCACTGTCTTTGCCATCAAGCATTTCCTCTCTTGACGAGTCCACTGTGTTTTGTCGGCGTTCATCAGGCAAAGACTGCTCCCGCAGTTTGTTAACGATCTCCATCTCTTTTGAACCGTATCCTCTGTGACCTGGGGGTAAAAAGAAGCTGGTAAATGAAAGATCCAAAATTATTGTTCCTGAAAGAAAGAAAGAAAAAAAAAGCAAGCAAGCAAGCAAGCAAGCAAGAAAAAAAGAAAGAAAGAAAGAAAGAAAGAAAGAAAGAAAGAAAGAAAGAAAGAAAGAAAGAAAGAAAGAAAGAAAGAAAGAGAGAAAGAAAGAGAGTACAAAGTGACGTGCAGCACCAACTTACACGAATAAATTGTAGCAATCTTAAGATTTAAGGACGAAGAGAACAAGGACGGAAGATTTTGGCCAAAGATTCCTGGGGAAAACCCGCCATAAAGAGCTCCGCAAATAAGACTTTAAAAACATTGCTAGCAAGAACGGCTCTCGATATTTTGTTTCGTAACGCAAATGAAGATATGGCATCATTCCGGCGCGGATAGGTTCGCCCCGAACTCTTACTTAATATATAGTTTTGATGACGGAGAATGATTAGAAACAATTTCCTCCTTCTTTAGGATTTGAGAAAAAAAATATAAAAAAAAACCTATAGTATCAGCCGGATGACAAATACGATAGCGAGTGTTTGGCTGAATCACTTTTTCAAAAAAGTTACATTCCAGTTTTATAGATATACTACACTTCCATTAGACTTTTGTATGTCGAAAACGAACAGTTTTCGATTGTATTTGTAATGCACTGATAAAATTTGTGTATCCTTGTAGATAAAGCTAGTGACTTAATTCAGCAATTTGATCGTACATGATTTCTAATCTTTTCATAAAGACAAATTTTCCCAGTTGCTGCTGATTTAAATGACTGCGGATTCATTTTATAGTCTTAGCCTCGTTTTGTTGTTAACTAGTCAAAAATATTTGCCAGAGGAAGCGAGAAGTTACACTTCAACAATAAACACAGTTGTAAGAAGTGTAAAACTGATTTTGGCATTTAGGAATATTTGACTTCATATTAAGGCTAAGACTGTACTAATTGAATACGTTGTCATTGTTATCAGCGGCAACTGCAAACTCGAAAATGGTCTATTGACTTCAAAGATGTAAAAACTGACAAGCAAAGGAGAATATCTTTTAAGGATTTGTATGCGAGCCTTGCTCGCCATTTTCACATAAATTTCCTTAGAAAATTTTGACTTTTTATTTGCTTTCATTTTTGAAGTGTTTAAATTTGAGACTTAAAACTATGCCTTCTAACTAATGTTAACCGGCTCTTTCCATTTCTGAATATCATCTTGTCATATGTACTTAATTTAAAGTGGATATGGTCACGTGACATTTAACTGCAAAGCGCCTATTGAAATGAGATCCCATATTATTCACTTTTTAACGAAATATTAAGCCCATAGTTTAATTTTATCTACTCCACTTTTCTTTCTATAGGACAAAAACATTATTAGTCGAGGTTATGGATTCAAGACCTCTCAATCAGCTAGAAGTCTATATGCTTTTTCCCAGGTTGGATAGTGGAGAGCCAATGGCTCTTTACGGTGACCCTGCCTACCCCCTCCGTGTCCACTTGCAAGTTCCTACAAATGTGACAGAATGACCCATCATATATTGGAATACAATAAAGCTAAGAGTGCTGCTTGCATTTCTGTAGAATGGTGATATTCTAGATTACTTTTAATTTATTTACTAGAAGAAACTTGAAGGATATTGGAAATGTATCTGCTGTGCTATTCCACACATTGTTTTGACATGCATGTATATTCAACCTCAGATATATTTGCGTAAAGTTGAGACTACTTTGAACCAGTGATCAATATGTTGATTCAAAATATGAGCAGAAGTAAATTTTGTAAAGTAGAATTTTCTTTTAAAAATCCACGTGGCTTGATAAATAACTTAATACTGGAGTTTGTCCCTTTGACATTCCGAAGAGCAAGTATTAAATCTTTCAAAAAAAAAAGCTTTTATTAAGCTAAAAATTTCATAAAATCGACTTCATATCTTAAAACCAAAAAAGCAATAATTTAAAAAAATGTTAAATAATTTTTCTCTAATTGAATTAAATTTTCTTATCTGCAAAGAAAGTAACTCCAACAATACCAACACAACAAAACTTAAAGCTGGGCACAGCTTTCCTAATGTTTGCTCCCGAGCTTTGGGACAATTAGCCGAATATCAGTTGCCAGTTGTTTCGCTGGCATTTTCATCATATGCTGATGGTGATTATTACGAGTTTTATAAAACTTTCTTCGTTTTCAAGGTGTAATATCTTGAAACCCGTACTACCATAATAGCTTTTTTTCAGTTTTGTTGCTACGTTTACTGTCTTTAGGCATTATTCCCTTCAAGACTCTGGATAATCTTATCAAAAAAGTAAATATATTCGAAAGAGTCTTCTTTGAAAAGGTAACTTAAAATCTGTAGTATCAAAAAGCTTGTTTGATCAAGAACCCCTATCTATAATTACACTTCTAGATCTATAATTCGCTTCCAAACAAAAAAAAATGAAATTGACCAAAAAAATATCTTAATATTATTTCAAGGACTGCTAATGAATCTGTTACACATTAATAACTCGTGGGGATTACTACAACAACATTTTTGCATGCAGGATTTGCTTTATTCATCCAACCGGGCCAAGTTCACTTCTTTCCCCTTATCCATTCTCATCTATAATTGGCTTCTAAAGCAGTCGTTAAAACTGATTCAGTCAAAGGTTAAGCAAAACATTAATTTTTCTCCAAAACTAAAAATACACTCTACGCGGCATTTTTCTTACTGTGATAGTTGTGTTTGTGTATTACATTTTAAAGCCTGAAAGTGTTTTTGATTTAGCTCAATTGAGGCTTGGATTTCTTAGTATCACTTAAAGATTAAATAAATACCAGGTAAGCAAAAACTGTGGTCTTCTTTCGATAATGGTTATCAATGATGTCAATATAAAGTGGTTATTGACATGATCTATCATTGTTTCGTAATTTAAACAGTATTTCAATAACCATTTTGGCCAATTTTGAAATTTCATTCTTCTTCAATATTTCATTTTTACAAGTAACTTGTACAAATTGACTAGGAAAAAAATTGCTCTATAAATGAGAATACTGGATTCAGGAATCATTTAGCCTTACCCTAAGGATAGGGGCTCTGTTTCTGGAGCTGAAAAAGACAAGGCACTAAATTCTTAAGAAAGATCTCTCAGAAAAAAGCTCACCTACAACTTGAAGAAAAGTCGGTTTCCACTGAAGTTGTATAGCTGAACTTCCCTGGGGTGTAACAAAAACGTTACATCCGAAAAACTTGTCCCCATCAAACAACTTTGCATGACTCAGCTGAAACCGAATGGTTCTTGTGTACAAGTCCCCAGTGAAAGTCACACGACCTCGAAAGTCCTTTGGAATATATGGTAAGACTGTAACTTTGTTACCAGGTTGAACTTTCAAAAAAGTAATAATAGGACTAGTTGAACTTCCAATTCCAAAACCAACTTCATTTATAACAGACGAACCAGCGATGATCCACAAGAACTCGACATCAGCTCCTTCCTCGACGTAAGTTTTGTGCTCAGGTGTTCGGGTGAAGTCAGCTAGCGCTAACATTTTGAAAGTTAAGCAATAACTCAGCTTCGTACTGTTAAATAACTTTAAAGAAAAATAACTGACATCACTCCTGTCATTCGGTTCTAACACACTTTAGCAATACCTATAAAACTAAACATATTCAGTAAGTTTTCATGTCCAGAAACGCATTATGAAATAAAAGTCTGGCTTTCATATGTCGGGAAAATCCCAGATAATCGGGAATTTAACTTTTTGCCAACCATCGAATATTTTCTCGTATATCGGAAACTCACCAGACAGAATCTCCCGATTATCCTTAATTTTGGCTGACAATGGAAAGTTGGCCAAAAATTGGAACTTGAACGTAAATGTAAGATGCACACGAGCTTATGCATAATTCTCAACACATTTTTGTTCTTGTTCTTTTCAATGCAACGTTTTCCATTAAAAAAAGCTAAACAAAGACCAAAGATACTTTTTCAGATCCGCACATTTAAGTTGCGCCTATCAGATAAAAACTGCTTTTCTTTCGATTTGTAAGGATAAGTCCAGGACGCATTTTTAATTGCCAAGAAGTTATTTTATGATATCCATAAACGGCAAATCAATCGTTTCGCCTCTTTGGCAACACAGACTGAAGATAGCTTTGACTGGTGTTCTCGAGAAACACCACGTTTCTTTTTGAGGGACTAGGCCCAATAATTTAGGGATCTGGTAGTGAGCCAAATTCATCGCCGACGTCCCCAACGGTCCAGATTTGAGTTTTCATTTGTCGGGAATGATCGCTGACTACCGCACAAATCTGGGGCATGAGAAACACTCTCGATTCTCCAGTTTTGTTGCCGACCATCCAAGACAATCGGGGATAGCTACGATTTGAGTTTTCATTAGTCGGCAAAATCTGGGACAGTCGGCCGGAAGCAGTAAAATTCCCGATCCTCTGCGATTTTCCCAACATATGAAAACCAGGCTTAGGTGTTTGCCAAGATATTTCGGCATAGTAAAATACCAATTGTACATAAACATAGTATCTTCAGAAAAGGTTTAACAACAATTCATTATCTTCGGGTTTTATATATTATAAGAAGTTTTGGACAAATCTAGTCACAATATATGTTTCAGCTCACTTGATATCATGCATTTAACGTTCCAAGTGGAACAAAAGAAACCATTCCATAGTCAACAGCAGTGATTTCATGACTCAGTAGGTAAGAGGGCTTTTCCGTGCTCCGAATGTTTTCAGTTTTGTTTTTTTTGGAATTAAAAATATGAATAGCACCACGTATTTACTTTAAAACATCATTATTAGTGAGTTTATTATATTAATTTTTTTAAACCTTAAAATAAACAAAATTCTGCAATTTGGATTTTTATTTTTTAAGTACAATATTCTACAAAAACTGAGCGTAAAAAATTGCCTTAGCTTTATTAGAAACTTTAGTCGTAAGTAGCTGAACGTACAAACGCAGTATGTCTCAGTCTCCCTAGAATGAACTGTCTTCGTACTAAAATGAAATTATAGATGAATATTGGTTTGGTTTACATCCTTGTAATTCTTAAGTTTTCTTGAATCTTGATAAATAAATATCTTTACCATTTTCCAAATCTCGAGAAATACTTAAAGCCTAATCTTAAAACACAACAGAACTTGAACTCAAACGCAAAATGAACAGTTCCCACCTAAAGCCGGAAATAACAGCTCGTGCAAAATCGTCACCATGACCAAGTAACTTGTCCAAGCAAGAAACTTTGTCCTCCTCGAAAACATTTTCAGTTAATGTTTTGGGTTTTAGGCAACTTGTGAGAATGCATCAATATACACGACATTTATAAACAAGAGCATGAACTGCTGGCCAGAAGCATAACATATTCTTTACCAACGTGAATGGAGAGGCAAAATGCTTGATTGATTTTAATATTATTATAATTAGTTTGCACGGATATTGCTTTAAGCAAGTATGGTAACACAATCACTTAAGTTAACCGAATTGTCACGAGAGGACGTTGATAAGAAACTTGGGAATGGAATCGTTCTCACGTACAAAACATGAAAAAGAAGAAGCAAACCACCAAATTGACGGCACTAACCTAAAGACGGAAATAATTACAAATTAAGTATATATGTATTTATTATTTCTTTGTTACAAATCGTGCAAAGGGGGTTAGTCTTCAACCGTGCTGAACCCAAAAGAAGTCGAAAAGCCGAGAAAATGTCCCCTATATACCTGCCATCGCAGAAACGCCAATAACAGTTGTTTTCATGATAATAATAATATGGGATATTGAGCCTGCAGATCCTGCTTCTGAGAGCAGCCGCTCTTTCCTTTAATGTTACGAGGTACTAAAACATAGGTCCTTTACAATGCTTTCAACCTTGTTCTGTTTCTTTAGCTCTTATGACATATACATGTGTTTTTTTTAATTATTGCGTTTATAATTTATGTTCTATTCCAGCTCTTCGTAGAATTTCCATTACCCCTGTGGGTTCCCTTTAAGACCACTCTTTGATATGTAACCAATTTATGTCCCAAGATCTCTTCTCCATCATGACCTCTAGCAGTACTGGATCAGTCTCTTAACATATATATCTTGGTTCTGGACTTATAACGTTTGTTGATGTTAAAGTGCCGTGCGTTTTAAATGTTTTTTAAGTTTTTAGACATATCAAAACTCTCAAATTTTTACATTTGAGTACAATGAAGATATTTCTTAAGATATTTTTTTCCCATTTTGTTTATATTTTTCTTCCATTTGTCATGCGTGTTTCCGCATCTAAAACATTTATTTTTGTCAGTAACTGATTGTTTTGGGTCCGTACTCCTGCAACCTTTCTTCTACCTATTAAAATATTTAAAATGAGAGCCTTACCGACTATCAATAGGTTTATAATGCTGGTTTTGATATCAACGGGGTTTTTCCAATCCACTCTACAGTAAAACATGTTGGAGTCTTTCAGGGTTGAGTTGGCGATTTTAAACGTTATCCTCTTCCTAGACAAGTTACCAGCCCAAGATGTTCGGTTTTGGTACCAAGAGAAGGTTGATGGCCACGGAACTATAGGGTATATGATCGCTGAACCCAAACTCACGGGTCGGACATCAAAAAGCTTTACCCTGGTGCTGGAGTCAATCACTCCAAACTCAATAGATGTCACTTGCTGACCAACCATATTATCAAAGAACCAATCGAAGATTACATCACTGTTTACTGAAACCATTAAATTGGAGTGACCTGTCAACGTAGCAGCTCCTACATTTCCCATGAAATGAAAACGTGACGACATATTAAAAATAATTCTGTATGACAATAGTAAAACAATAGTGCGCTTATCGTCCTTATCACGTGGAATGGATATCGAACCCACTGGGGATACTCCCATATATTGACTATACGGACTATGTTCAGGGTATGGTTTTCAGACTATCCAGTCTCGAAAGATTTTCTAATCAGAGAAAGTTTTGTCTAAAACAGGGAATAAAATTTTTCAATATTTACAAACTGTTTAGCACAGGATGCAACATTTTTTTTCCCAAATGAGAGTTGGTTTGAATGGGTTTTTGAGATACGTGAATTTTTACTTGATTCACAGACTTGATCTTTGTTTAGAACTTATGTCCCGTTTCGTTATCTTTTTCCTGGAACACGCAGACAGCAAGACTATCCACTGGCCCATTTAGTTGCTTTTTTATGTAAACTGACTTGAAAGGATCAAATTTTGTTAGTTTAGAACAGGGTATCAAAATCAAACCATTTCTAGTTTAGAACAGGGTCAGGTTTTTGAAGGCCAGCGGCACACCCCCACCCACAATTCTGGTGAGTACCAACGAGATCGATCCTAACGGCCTGGGCCTGAGAGTAATTTCAGAAATCGAACGTATGGCAAAAATGGCCCTTTTTCAAATCCAAATGCTCCTTCAGTATCAAAATATACTAATACACTTTTAAAATAGCTATGAAACTAAGCATGTCAGCACGTTTTTACGTCCAGAAACGCATTAGTAAATTAAATTAAGGGTTTGCGGGGGTTTTCGGTTTTTTTAATACAAGGCGCTAGCTTCATTAAAAGATAATAAAATACAAACTGTATTAACATAGTATCTTAAGCAGAGGTTTATTAATTATTTTTTAGGTCTTTATATATAAGAAGTTTTGAATAAATACAGCCACATTATATGCTTCAGCTCACTTCAAATCATTTGACGTTTCAAGTGGGACAAAAGAACCCATCATCTTATAGTCAACATCAGTGACTTCATGGCTCAGCTGGTAAGATTCTGTGTCGCAAATATTGATCACCGGTTCGAATCCTTTCAAAGCTTCAAATGTTTTTAGTTTTGTTTTTTGAAATTAAAAATACGAATAGCAGACGTATTAATTTAGTCTAAAACATCATTATTAATATGTTTATCATATTTATTTTTATTAAACTTTACTGAATAAACAAAATTCTGCAATCTGGATTTCATTTCGTAAATACGATATTCTAAAAATATTGAGCGTAAAAAGTTGTTTTCATTATTAGATGCTTTAGTCGTAAGTAGCTGAAACAGCAAACATACTATTATTTACTTTAAACAATGTATATTTGGGGTCTTCCTGGTTTTTTGAAGATAAACTTTCGTACCGGAGTCAGGTTAGCGTAGTGTTCATCAGTTGCGCCTCCCAACCCTACGAGCCCACATCGGGTCCTGCGCACCACGCGTCGGCTGAGATTTGTCGATCTCAATCTGACTCCGAGTGATTTTTTCCTGGTACTTTGGTTTTCCTAACTTTGCAAATTCGACTTTCACGCCATGATTTTAGCCGTTGAACGACTAAATATTAGCCTCTGACAAGGAAGAATGGGCGGGCGTGGTTGGCGAAGTTGGTAAGATCTCTGCCTTCCTACCACAAGGTCCCCCAGTTCGATTCCCGGCTTTCCCGAGATTCGAAAATTTGTGTGACCTTCTTTTCCTCCTAAGCCAACTCAGCTTTCCATCGTTCTGGGATAGATAAATGTGTACCACTGTCTGCTAGGAGCTAACCTGTGATGGATTAGTGTCCCGTCCAGGGGGAGGCGAAGACTCTCATCCGCTTAACACTACAGAAACCGGAGATAAGCGCCGGCCCCATGGGCCACTAGGCTCGTAAAGGATTTAGCTAGCTAGCTAGCTAGCTTTAGTAGCTAACAGTGAAGCAACTAAACAGGGCACTAAGGCCACATTGGATATGCAGACATTATCAGTTAAACCTACGGTATATAATAATTCTCATTTGTTTGCCTTCAAGATATACTTATTTGACTCCATTCGTTAATATGTTAGTCGCGGCACCCAACAAAGATATTCACATTCTTATAATTTAAGCGTTCCTTACCCGAGCCTAAGCTTGCCAGTAGACACATTGTAAGCATTGCATCAACGTTCATTTTTTGGGTCTTGAATACTCAATGATTTGGACTATTTCGTTATACAATTTTGATTGCAATTTTTTTCCGTTAAAATGGTTTAGTCGTCGTTGGCTAGTCTTTTGTTACTAAGCTCTATTCGCATATTACACAGTTGAGCGGTTGAATGTTCAGTAGGTTAATATAATAACTAGCGCACTTTCTAGAAAGTTGACGACATCATGAATATATACATATAGTAACTAACTAACAAATATTTGGTAAAGACTGAAGAACCAAGCACAAAAACTGAATTTAAGAATAAATTAAATTATAAATAATTGTATAAATTGTTGTATTCTCGAAAATGACGAATGATTGTTGCAGTTCTTGTGTGAATTATAAAATAAGAATACGAAAAGTCATTCACCCAGAAAGTCACGTCTCTTAATTTGTTTTTAACCGAGTTCAAATTTCAAAATGCTAAACTTTTGCAATCTTCAAAAAGTCGATTATCTTAAAACATTCCGAAATAAAATTATGTTAATTCAAAAAATATATATATATATATATACTTTATTTAACGTTAATTGCGAAGGTAGTGTTTGCAGATTTACTCCATTCTTCCTAGCCTGAGGCTAATGTTTAATCGATCGATGGCTCAGATCTTGGCGTGGAAGTCAAGTTTCCAAAAGGAGAAAAACCACAGTACCCGGAGAAAAACAGTCGGAAATGTGCTTAAATTTGCGTCGTAAATCGAGGCGCGACAGATGACCACTACGCCAACCTGACTCCCCTGAAAATGCCAAATAGCTCAGGCTCCTCTCCACTCAATAGCTAGAATCCTTTCCTCCCCTCCCCTCCCCTCCCATCCCATTCCATCGTGGTGTGTTATAGTGAATAACTATTGCTGTTCTCTAAACGCTTATTGAAATAAAAGCACTTCATGTATAAAACTTTTACGCCGTCAATTGAAGAAATGTCGTTAAAATGTTCTCGAATCACCGACAATGGTCTGAAACACACGAAAACATAAAACTCTATGCTTAACCATGCTCGTGTTTACAATTTACTATAATAAAAAAAAGGTTTGCTAGAACAATAAAATACCATCTGGCTTCCCTGACGTGATGTATTCAAATACAACTAAAGTTTGTCAAATCTCAACCAAAAACGGCAATCGGTTTTCTTCTAAAGTTTTGCCTTTGGTTGAGGCATGAAAGTCTTCTATGAATTAATTTAATCTCAAATAAAAGATTAATATGTGAGTTTTAATTGAGAACAAAACTCAAAGAACGTTACTACTGGCAAGCTAGAACACTGCTTGGGGCAAATTTTCTTCACACTGCGCACGCCGAGAATACAATTGGGGGTTTAAACGACAGCTAAAATACCCTAAAATTAATAGTAGAGGGAGAAATTTTAGAAGTTGAGTCTTTCAGCTAATAATGTTAGTTTTTAGGAGTTAATTTCTCGCCAAGGTTACTGAGCCAAATACATCTAGATCGTACTTTGTTGCTCAACAACTCAATATTTACCTTCAACAAACTCTTTGGGAAAAAATCAGTGAAATGCCCCGACTGGGACTCGAACCCACGTCTCCTGGTCTCCAGTCAGGCGTGATAACCGCTACACCACCGGGACTCACCATGCTAGCAACATAGCAAATCACTGAGCCGTGTTGTGTTTAATAAAGCTGGAATGTCAGTTTTAAAGAAAAAAATAATTTAGATACTTTAAAACAGAAATTCGACGCCAACAAGTTCTTGAAATCCATAAAATACTAGTTTGATAAACTGATTAAAATTTATAAAATCTAAGAAAGTTAAAAAATAATAAAAAATGTAATAACGTTTCGACAAAGATGATATGGAGAAATGGTATGTATATATTAAAAGATAACAATAGACTATTCAATTTAAATATTCCCGAGGGCCAAAAGATCCAAGAAAAACTCACAATTAATTAATAAAAAGTTTAGCACGAATGAAATCTGACTGCTTGTTCAAACACGGTTTGATGTCTTTTATAAACAACATTTCATAAACTAAGCAGTCCAATTTGTTCTTACAGTTTTTCAATATTTTAAAAAGGTGATGAATTTGAAAAGCATTGAAAAAATGTAAGAACAAATGCCGATTGGATTTCAAGAACTTTTTGGCGTTGAATTTCTGTTTTAAAGTTTTTAAAAACATCTTTCCTTATACATATTTTAGATACGACCACAATAATGAGATCTGTTATGTGCCGCTGCGTGCGGTGTCAAAGTATTTCCATTTAGAATGTTAGTTTTTGGGAGTTAATTCTCGCCAAGATTACTGAGCCGTGTTGTGTTTAATGAAGCTGGAATGTCAAGTTTTAAAGAAAAATATTTTAAAACAGAAATTCGACGCCAAAAAGTTTTTGAAATCCATAAAATACTAGTTTGATAAAACATTAAAATTTAAAAAATCTAAGTTAAAAAATGTTAAAAAATGTATAACAACGTTTTGACATTAGCTAACGCCATTATCAAGTCAAAGAATGATATGAAATAATTGAATATATATATACTAAATGATAACGACAGACTATATTCAATTAAGATGTTCCCGAGGGCCAAAAAATCCAACTGAAAAGTCGCAGTTGATTAATAAAAAGTTTAGCTCGATTGGAATCCGACTGCGTGTTTAAACACGGCTTGATGTCTTTTATAAACAACACTTCATAAACTAAGAAGTCCCATTTGTTCTTACAGTTTTTCAATATTTTAAAAAGGTGATGAATTGGAAAAGCATTGAAAAAACGTAAGAACAACTGGATTTCAAGAACTTTTTGGCGTTGAATTTCTGTTTTAAAGTTTTAAAAAAAACTCTCCTTATACATATTTTAGAATGGAATCTTTTATGCGTGGCTGCGTGCGGTGTCAAAGTGTATCCATTTAGAAACATTTAGCATATATTAAGCTCGTAGAAGTAGCAGGTTTAAAACAGATTTATGAAACAGGATCGGACAACATTTTTGAATTAATAAGACATACTACTATCGTTCCACGATCCTCTGAAATAAAAGTTTCAAAGAAATAAATTAGCTAATTTATATAGGTTTTAAAAGAATCTACAAAAATAGGAATTCAGACATACAATAGACAAATGGTAAATTACAAAGAATTCCGGCAAAATGAAGAAAAAGATATATAAAAATTAATCTTACACATAGAGACTTACTGATTTTAAAAAATGAAAAAGTAGTTTGCTAAGGGAGAGCTGTTCTCATTCAACATTAAAGGGTTCTTTGATTTTTACTTGATAAACCGAGACAGATTCCAATATATTGAAGCAATCCGCTATGCAAAGATTGCGACAAATTTTTGAACTTTGGAAATGCTCGAAAACGAGAGAGCTTCTATCCGATGAAAAATATTCTCGCACACGTTATTCGTTGAACGATTTACGTTTTATAAACTCAAAAATGTTGGCTCTTCTTTTTCTCAAATGTTATTAGACGTATTGACGACTTTCTTTAAAAAATTTCGTAACTCAACCTTTTTTAGCGCCTAGGGATTTGATGAAATTGACAAAAAAATGTTTGACTTGCACATTTTGTAAAAATGAAGTTTGAATGATCGTCATACAAATGTTCCTTGACAAGAGGCTACCCAGTAGCCTTACTCATGCCGGTTCTTGCGAGTTTTTAAATTGAATCCATGAAAAATGAAAAAGAAACTTGCTGCTATAGAAATATAAGTTACTTTAATTTTGTTGGGAGGGGGATATGTCGCCAAGGAAAGGAAAGAAATCGAATCGGGAACAGAATTCGAAATAACTTTTATTTTTTGATAAACCAAAATGTCTCAAAACTTCAAATTATGCTTACGTCTTTAAGTTTTAAAGCTGAGAAAAAAGGTAAAAAGCAAGAAAAGAAAAGAGAAGATGATTTACAGCTGAAAAAAACAGAGAGCTGTGATACTCGAACTTACGACGTAATTAGACGAAACGTTGAAAAGAGTTGCAGTCATGAAATTAATCTTTAATTGCACTAGCTACGCTATTTGGGTAATTTTCAGTTTTGTCCTTGATTTTTAACTAGTTTCAGAGCCATTTATACGTAAACTATTCAGTTTTATCGGTAATTTTGATTTGGCGATATAAGTGTCTACTACGCATGTGTAATCGATTCTTTTGTGCTTTTTTGTTTAATGATCAATGATAATAATAATAATTATTATTATTACTATTATTTTTTTTTAATACGAAAACTAACGCAAGTAAGTTTGATTCCATTTTAAATACTCAATGTTTCGATGCCATGATCCAGCGTCATTTTCAAGAGTAGTTATACGTTCAGAATTCAGTGTCTTTTAAAAGATAGAAAGTCCCATGATAATTGTGTTGTTGACCCTTAATTAAAAATCTTTGCTCTAGCAGAGTCTGATTGGATGTTTAGTGAAGGCTTTATTTTACGAATGAATAGCATTTCATAAATTAAACAGTCTAATTTA
>JANCMA020070646.1:0-15639 GCA_024336925.2 Zoanthus solanderi | reverse complement strand
CCAAAAATAGACACTTTTGTGACTGTGCTAATGGCAGGATGTACCTTACAATCACGCTCCTGGTAATGGGCTCCTGGAATACATGACAAAAACGGTGCAAACCTATCTTAATGAAAAGAAAACACACAATTTACTTAAGGTAGTTATAAGCAAAATACGTTTATTTCATTGTCTTGTTAGAGATGAGACGAGACTATCTGTCAAAAAAGAAAACGATTTTGGTGGTAAATCCAGTCAAGAGCGACCGTTGGAAATCAAGTGCAAATGACGTAGCTTTGAACTGTATGAATCGGCCGCGTGTGAACTGTTTAAGAAATAATACATTTTCTCTGTGCTTTCATAGCCTGGTGAAAACGGAACGTTTGGGAGAATTCGAGAGCTTATCTAAAATGAAACTCACTTGTAAAAACGCCGTTGCACGAATTTATGGCAGTTGTACGCCTTGGGTTAGAGGCTCCTGGTGAGGTACAATAAGCATAGCTAATTGCCTCTTTCGCAGCTGTGTGAAAAATGGTAGTAGTGCCGTCGTGGGGAGAGGGGGGATCATCAAAGTTTTGGTCATCCCTTTGGGGGGGACATTAAGTTTGTTGCTGCCTTTTAGGGGGTCATAAAAATTGAAAGGAGTGCTGTATAAAACACCAACCCCCTCCTCCCCAAAACCATAAATAATGAACACTCCCAGGAAAAATCATTTCTAAGAAGACCAAGGCTACAGTGAAAGAAATTAAACTCAATGACGAGAGCTTCAAGGCCAGATTTTACCTTTATAAGGCAATCACAGTTGATTTTTAGTTAGGCAAAGCACTGTGATCTTTACATTGCCGGCTACTTGCATTAGGAATTTGTTGCTCCCAACGAGCAGTTAGGAGGCTAAGGTAGAGAGCAGAGGCAAACACAATCCAAATATAGGCCTTTTTATCGTTTAAAAATACCAAGACCCGACATGTTTGTGGAGTATATATAATATCTTTTTTGGAGTTTTATTAACGTTTTAGTTTCTACACTGTATTTTTATATATTACAAAACGCCGGCATTGGGAATAACTGCAGACTACCCTGTCACGACCCTGTTACTATTGTTCTCGATTTAACCGCGCATTTATTATAAAGAACGACAGATACGCAGGAATAAATTAGCGACGGTGGGAGGGTATTCTACAGTTAAGGGTAATCCGAAAAAGATATTTTAAAACTCCACGGGTTCTTGTATTCTTAAACGATAAAAAGCGCGAATTCTGGATTTTGTTGGATCTGCTCTCTTCCTTCGCCTCCTATTATAAACTGCTCGTTGTTTTTCTTGCCCTGATTATTCAAGTGCATTTTAACCGTGAAACAGTGAACTATTAAAATGTGCAAATAATGCATATTATGACTAATAATAACCAATCATTTACATTGTTCTATTCAAGAGTCAGTGTGTACGCGCGGGAACTGAGCTCTAAATGGTTCAGTGATGAGATCTGCCCAATCTGCGCATTAACGGAAACACGCATGCGCTTTAAGAGAAAAAGTTGCGGAAGACGTTGAATCTAATTTTTGTGCTGGATAGTAACTGTTGTAGTTTGGTTTTATTTAATCTGTTTTTTTATTCGCAAACAACTCTATTTTAGTTAGCTAAAAATGGTAAAGGAAACAAAATTTTACGGTAAGTTAAATGCTTTGCTGTTGTTGGAGCTTTGATGTAATTTTTACTTTACCAAACGCAATACCATGTGTTTGGGCTTTCATTTTCTCGTTGATGGCTCATCAACCGGCTTTTGATCGAATTTTTCAGATATTCTTGGAGTTCAGCCGAGTGCCTCAGAAGGGGAGTTGAAGAAAGCTTATAGAAAACTTGCGTTAAAGTATCACCCAGACAAAAATCCTGACGGTGGGGACAAGGTAAGTTTACACTTTCCTTGGTGTAAAAGAACCGGCAATTTGTTTGACTGGCAAGATTGCATAATCCTTGTTAGACTTAAATTTTATAGTCCAAAAAAATTTTCTCATCAAGTGGATAAAAATGAAATACGTCAAACAAATTTAATAAATTCTTGACGTTGTAATTTAAACATCGGAAAGAGTCTTAACGTTAGTAAAATGTAGTACATAACTACATGTGATGTGACTATAAATAGCGACTTATGATCTTGTCAGCCGTCATTCAAAGAACTACAATCTATTGTTTTGTCGAAAGAGTACTTGTTGGTTCGATTTTGATTGTTAAGAAACTGACAATAGACACAACAGTTGGCATTTCTGATGACAAAGCAAATTTTTAGCTAAATGTTATTTTGATTTTTGGTTAAGCCAAAGTGTTTTAAATTCATTTTGTGATTTACTCACCGACTGAGTTCCCCTGAGATGGATAGAGTCTGCCTCTTTCCACCATAGGGTTTTGTCAGACATTCCTTTTCTCCATGTATACCCTTATTTAATCTATATCTCTCTGAACAAGAGTCAAGTAAGTTCCTCAGGGGACAGCTTAGAGAACTTTTATTATCCTGGGTTCAGTAAAAATATGATTTTCAATAACCTAAAGCTACTGTTGAAGGTTGTTAAAATTGTTTTAAGAATTTTTAAAAATGATTAAAAGTTCTACAATCAATGTTCCAAGCTTTTGCCGGTCTACGGCATCATCAGGGAAGGAATATAAAGCGTACCAGAGTTTTAAATGTGTAACGTGATCGACAGTACTTTATTTTATTTTCAGTTGTGCATTTAAAATACATAAAGATATTCAAAATATTAAAGTTAAAACAATCAATAAAAAGGAAAAAGCACAACCAGGGAGATAACAACAGGGTAAAACCCTAACCTAGGTTAACTCCCAGTTATATTTTTAGTTAAGCTACGATGGCAAAAGACCAAGAGTTTAACCAGCTTTTATACAACCCAGCTCTAGTTGTTCAAGCTTGCCAGTAACTACACCAAAGTACTAAATGTTGTGCACTGCAAATACGAGTAGTGACCTGGGTACTAAGTTGGCCGCCTGAAATTGAACAAGTTGTTTGCGGAGACAAATTTAGATAAGTACAATCGCTCGATAACCACCGTTTAGGTTGCACAGCATTGCAGTAGTGAGACAGTACAAATGTCTAATTAATCCAAAGTAATGTTAGTGTTTTGAGTTAATTTTTAAAGGCGCCATATCGATTCACTGAGTGAAGTGATACACCTTCACAGGCTACCAGGGCCTGTTCAGTTTACGTAGCTACAAATTTAACACACCTCATTACCATGTTTTACAGGAAAATGGAATAGATATAAAAGAACAGGACCGCTCTCTCACTACTAAGATCTGCTTTTGACGTCACGGACCAAAAACTAATATGGTAGTTACCAGCCTCCCATCGCTCGGACAAGGTGAATCCGGAAGAGATTTATTTAGGGGTTAGTTACTGGATGTGAGTAGTTTGTTTACAAATACACGCACGCGTTGGGGTTATAATGAACGAGAAATTTGATTAATGCACAATGCGAGGCGAAGCGAAGAAACGCTCTCCTGAAGAAGGCTAGTTTAGCTAGCCGAAATATAGTATTTTTTCAAAATTTTATATAGGTCGTGTTGACTGATTAATTTATTATATTTTACTTATTAAAAAAACCATAAACGCAAATTAAACCATAAAGAAAAATCTTAATGAAATTTTTCTTTTGCCATCACCATTAGAAGGGTAAGATCCACAACTGATATATACACTTTAGGCAAGCTAAATTATCTCAGCAGATCTTTGGAGACGCTCCAGGGTTTCTGTAAACAATACCTGGCAACAGACAAGCTCTTTTGCCTGTGTCCCTCTAAGCGGGAATGTAAATGCCCTTCAATATTACCGATATAGCTCGCATTACACAAGTCACATTTAAATATATTAAATATATAGACCGCACACTGTTCGTTTGTTCGTTTACGATATGTGACCTTCCACGGGAAAACAAACATTAACGACTTTCCGTGAAATGGGTTTTACACACGACTACCACACGGGTTCCAAACGGGTGAAGAAGTCGTGTTAAACGACTTGGCTACTCGTTCGCACGAGTGGGTCGATTTTTTAAACGACCTAGCAAGTCGTTCGCGCGAGTGGGTCGAAATTTTAAACGAGTGAGCAAGTCGTTCGCACGAGTGGGTCAAAATTTTAAACGAGTGAGCAAGGCGTTTGCACGAGTGGATCGATTTTTTAAACGACCTAGAAAGTCGTTCGCACGAGTGGGTCGAAATTTTAAACGAGTGGGCAAGTCGTTTGCACGAAAGGTTTTTTTAAGCGGGCGACCAAATTTTAAAATTTGTTTTGAAATGGCAGGCATGACTGTATCAATTGTGAATCGCGTTGGGTGCCAATATAAACCTATCTTAATCGATGTTTAAAACTGCTCCTTTACTTCATCGCAATCTTAAATTTATTGTTTCTTCATTTAAAAACGTTAACTATCTCAGTAATAATCTGTTGGGCATAAAAGGATATAATCATTTCCTAGTATATAAACAGTACATAGAGCGGATCATTCTTTGTTTTTTTGCGATAGAGCACAAAAAAGGATTATTAACCGGAAGGCATATTAATTTTGCTTGATTACTGAGCTGTCAATCAATTGCAGTAGATAATTTAATTTGTTCATGCCGGTTTAGAATCTTGTGTTTGAAGTTCTCTTTCGTTCAAAATTGGAATCGATTTATTTTCGAAATTCTATTAGTGTAAATAATTTTTTCATTCAGTGAAGAAGAGTCTGTTATGCAGTTCAAACACAAGGCACTAGAAGAGAGAAAAACGACATCTTTATTTAAATTTTGATGCTTTGGTAAGGAATGATAAACTGAGAGCGATCTGCTAGGGTCGTGCTATTATCAAGAGTAAGTAGAAAAGGAGTTTAAAAAAGCAACCAAAGCAGTACTAGTTAGGCTGAGAACCAACTGTAAATCATTTTCTATCGCGGAATTCATAAATATGATAAAGTATGCCTTGAAAGGTAATTCGAACCGGATTTTCATTTACCACTGAATGTTACAATTTTAATATTCACCAAGATGTGACATCGATCCGCGTTGTATACCTCCAGTTCTGTTGCAAACAACAAAATAATAAAAAAGAAACCAATGATTTATTTACAAGTCACTAAGTTAAGTAAGGATCGAACCATTTTAAGGTAAATTACACTTTATTTTAATGTTATTCTATTACACAAAGTTACTAGTAAGCTAAAACCATCAACAAAGACAACATTAGGAAAATACACCAACTGGCGTTAAACTATTTCGCTAGCAGAAAGTTGCGGATGAATTATAAAAATACTAGTAAACTAAATCTTGAAAACACAACATAATTCCTGGTTATAAGAATGCTGAAGATATTAGACTTCTCCCGTGCAATGAAACGAAAACGAGTGTCTGGCAAAGTTTTAAAGCTTCTTGTAAAGCTTGTGGAAAACAAGCAGTCAGCTATTCAAAGTTTGTACAGCTATTGCAAGATATTAAACCAAATGTTGTGGTTGCGAAACCAATGAGCGATTTATGTGAAACATGCCAGAAGAATACAACAATAAAGTTGCTTCGAGCAGCAAATCTTCCAGATCGTGAAAAGTCGGAGTGTGTTCAACAGCAACAGAATCACTTAAGGGTAGCACACACTGAAAAAACAGTTTACAAGGAAGCATGCAAGAAGGCAGAAGAGTTTTCTAAAACAATAGACAACACAACCAACCTAAGTGTACCCCACGACCCATGTTCACGTGAGGGAACAGTGCACTAATCTTTCGATTATGCACAACAGGTACACGTACCAAAAAACCCGATGCAGCCAGGATCAATTTATTTTAAAACACCACGTAAATGTGGCCTTTTCGGAATGATATGCGAGGCAATTCCAAGGCAAGTTAACTACTTAATCGATGAAGCTTCAAACGTCGGTAAAGGCGGAAACACCACAATCAGCTACGTACATCACTATTTTTCAAATCACGGTCTCGGTGAGACATACGTTCACCTTCATGCGGACAACTGCTCTGGACAAAACAAAAACAAGTTCTTTTTATGGTACCTTGAGAATAATTACAGAACTTCACAAAGAAATAACATACAGTTTTCTTGTAGCTGGCCATACTAAGTTTGCCCCTGATCGATGCTTCGGACTGATCAAGAAAAGTTACAAAGTGAGCTATTTTTCTTCAATTTATGAGCTAGCTGCAATGGTAGAAACATCCAGTTCGTCGGGAGTCAACAAAGCGCAGTTAGTTGGGACACATGATGGCAGGATCATTGTTCCAGTTTATGACTGGGCATTGTTTCTCGGACAATATTTTAAAAAACTTCCAAATATCTTAAAGTATCGTCATTTTCGTTTCTCAAAGGAAGAACCCGGTAAGGTTTATTTCAAAGAAAACCACATCGCTCCAGAACATTCCTTCATGCTCTTGATGCCAATCTAAATGCTTTCTGGGGACAACCCGGGAGTACTCCGATTTATTTTTAAAAAACAACTTGGCCACTTAAGTCAATATTTTCCGTTAAAAAAACATCTGTCGCACCAGCGGGAAACAGTACCGCCGGAAGTGATTTATATTGGCCGAGTGATGTTAGGAGCGGATAAAAACAAACATGTCATGAAGTCGGCTGGGAAGAACGGTAAGACTTTTAAAAAAGTTTTTTTAATTCTCGAACTACTTTTACAAGACATTAAATCTAAGGAACACTCGAGGTTCCGATTAGAGTTTTTTGCCAAATGACATGAAATTTGGCAGTTTTACAGCTAAATAACAGACCGTGGAAGCGTCGTCTTTTCAAAATTTTCAAAGTTTTCAAATTATCGAAATAAAACTCTGACACTTTCGTTTCTTAATCTCTCACAAGGTAAAAAAGGACAGGGATTATATTCATGCAAGACAAAGTCTTTTGTTTGAACCTAGGGAAAACATTTTTGTTTGGCTAAAGAATACCGCAATTTGCCTCTAACACTAAATCACGCGTCGTTTAAAAACGATGACAGTATAACGTGGAACGGGAAAGTTCTTTCGAGAGCTCTCTTAATATGAAGTCGAAAGCAGTAAACTTAAAAAATGAAATTATTTTAAAAACGATTCAGTCGTTGGGTGCACTGTTTTTAACCAGCCAATCTATAATCAAGCATGTTCAAATTTCACGCGAAAGAAAATGGCGTGAGAAGTCAGATTCACTCAACTCACAAATGATTTTTAAGTCAAAGATATTGTTCTGAAAGTACCTTGTATTGAACATTTCTATTAAGATTCAAGTGTGGTTTAGAAAAAAACATGCTTCTTTTTCGGAAAATTAAAAGATCTGAATGAAAATTAATTTATCGTTACTACAAATAGAAGATTTTTGGTGCTGCGCAAACCAAGTAGCTCAAATGTAAACTGATTGCTTGAGTTAGCTCAAATGCAAAATGTATTTTTTCAAACGATTGAGTCAGTCTTTTGAAAAAATGAGACATTTCTTAAACGACTGACCGCAAGTCGTTCGCACAAGTGGGTCAAATTTTTAAACGACTAAGTCGTTTGCACGAGTGGGTCCATTTTTTAAACGGGTGAGCAAGTCGTTCGCACGAGTGGGACTAAATTTTAAACGACTAAGCAAGTCGTTCGCACGAGTGGGTCTAAATTTTAAACGAGTGAGCAAGTCGTTCGCACGAGTGGGTCTTATTTTTAAACGACTAAGCAAGTCGTTCGCACGAGTGGGTCTTATTTTTAAACGACTAAGCAAGTCGCTCGCACGAGTGGGTCTAAATTTTAAACGAGTGAGCAAGTCGTTCGCACGAGTGGGTCTTATTTTTAAACGACTTGCAAACGACCTGCAAACGGGTTTCCGTGCAAAAACGGAAAGTTGTTAATGTTTGTTTTCCCGTGGAAGGTCACATATATTTACTTAACTATTTTTCTCTTTTGTTTTCTTTTCTTTTAGAAAAAATGAAAGGAAAATTTTTTTTTTTTTCACAACGATGTATTGTAATATGTTAATATAGTCTAGGACTATCCTCTCGATTAGCCCTGCTATTTAGGATTGCCCTTACTCAAATTGTGTGAGTTAAATAAAAAATGATGATGATGATGAGGATGATGACCGAACCTGACACCTCAACTGCCCTGCATCTACAAACCCAGAAAGTTGTGTCCATTCCCTTAATGTGACCAAACCAGCGGAGTTTCCTGTTCTGAATACATCTCCCAATACTTTCCAGATTTAATCTTCCCCTGAGTTCATCGGATCTAAGCCTGTCCTTGAAGCTGACATTGCACATCCATCTTATCATTCGCATATCATTTCTCTCCATGCAACACATATCCTCAGCTCGCTTACTGGCCAGGTCTCACATCCAGACACCATCACACTGCGTACACACGCCCGATAGACTCTTTCCTTGGTTAACAGTGGCAATGCTCTGCTGGTCAATAATGGCAGAAATTCCCTAAACTTACTCCATCCAGTTCTAACTCTTGCTATCACACCAGCACCTGCTCCTCCTTGTGCTTCAATTTTATCTCCAAGGTAGCAAAACTTCTGAACAACCTCAATTGCCTAACCATCCAAAAATACTTCCTCCATGTTTGAATTTTCAGCCATCTCCGTTGTCTTACACCTCTTGCACTTGAACTGGTCGTCATCTCTCAACATACCAGTAATTCCACTGCACTTCTTATGTACCCAATTCTTACAAGTACTACAAAATATAGAGTTGCTCCCTACTCCCTTTCCACAAACTGAGCAAGGGAACTTTCCCTTCTCTTAGGGCTTTCTAACACTGCAAACACTGATCGCCACTTTCGTTTTGGCAACATTCACTCTTAGCCCTTTCCTTTCCATAGCTTTCCTCCATGTCTTTAACTTCAAAAGCAGACCTTCCATTGTATCACTGGTAAGTACTAAGTTATCAGCATAAAGCATCTCTTCTGGACAGCCTGTTCAACAACTCTCTCGACAATCTTTCTAAAACACAAATAAAAAGCAATGGACTAAGTACGGATTCCTGATGCTCTCCCACTTTCACGCGAAAGCTATCACTAAAAGTGCTGTTAATCCTCACAAGACTCTTAGCGTTCCTGTACATTGCTTGGACAATCTGCACCAACCACTCGCTTGCCCCCAACTTACGCAATGCCCACCAGACAATATCTCTTGCAACTCTATCAAAGGCTTTTTACAAATCAACAAAAGCAAAGTACAGATTCTTCTTTTTGCAAAGAAACTTCTCCTGCATTTGTCTCAGGTTAAAAGTAGCATCAGTGGTTCCTCGCCCAGGCATAAAACCAAACTCAATTTCATCAATATTTATCTGATTTCTGATTTGCGTTTTAATTATTCTCTCAACCACTTTCAGGACCTGATACATCATTTTGAAGCCTCTGTAGTTACCTCTTTTCAGAGCTTCTCCTTTACCCTTGTAACAGTTGACAATTGTACTAAGATCCCAGTCTGCCGGAATAACACCTCTCACAATCTGATTGGTCAAGTTTGTGATCAACTCAATGCCTGCTTCACCTGCAGCTTTCAGCATTTCTGCGACAACACTAGAAGGCCCTGCAGCCTCACTCTTCTTCATCTTACTCACAGCTTCCCTTACTATTTCCTTCTCAATTCATATGGCTGGCCCAGCTACTGCTTCTGCCACTTCAAGATTTTCTCTGTCCCATGGGAACTCAGTGTTTAGCAATTTCTCGTAATAGCATTTCCAGTGCGTTCTTCTTGTCTTGCTCGTTAATTGGCAACTCCCCATCACCAGTTCTGATGCATTTCTCTCCAACAGTATCCTGATTTGTCTTTGCCATCTGTTTAGCCATCCTGATATTTCATTCTTCTCGTCATCTCTCCGTTGTATGTTTGCAAACCTAGTCTTTTCAGCCTCTGTCTTAGCTTTGTAAATTGCTCTCCTTGCTATCCTTTTAGCCACAAGATAGGTATCTTTATTTACTTACCCTCTTTTCTAGTTACTCATCAACTTCCGCTTCTCTTTGATCCTGTTCTCAACTTCTTCATTCCACTTCCATGTCACCCTATGTCTTGGAGGCCCTTTTGTCCAACCGCAAGTCCGATCTGTTGCTCTCAATAGTGTATCCTTCAATTTTTTTTCCATTGTTCTTCCACACTTCCTGAAATAAGTCTAGGGTTGGTACCCACAAGCTCATTTACTTGGTCTCGGAACTCGCAGTTCACCTGTTCTTTATTCAGTCTCCATATCTTTCTCCTGGGGACAAATATTCTCTTCAGTTCATGAACTTTCTTCAACTTAAAGTCACAAACTACTGGTTTATGCTGTGTCACAATTTCTTCACTGGGTATCACCTTCACATCACTTAAAAGCTTTCTGTCCCTTTTCCTGACAAATAGATAATCCACTTGAGTCTTTGCAGTTCCAGATTTATATGTAACCAAAAGACTTTCCCTTTTCTTAAAAACAGTATTTGCTACCAACATGTCCATGGCATGCCCAAATTCTAAGATTTTTTCTCCTCTATTTCTATCACCATAACCATTTCCTCCATGAACTCCCTCAAAACCTCTATAAGTCTTTCCAGCATGACCATTCAAATCTCCAGCAACAGCAAGTACATCCTTCTCACCAACCTTGCCAGCAACTGCAATAAGCCTGTCATAAAACTCATCTTTAAACTATTTCCAAATTGAATGAGAGAATTTTGTGTGATTACCAATACAAACTCTAAGACAAATATTGAGCCACAGTCTCTTCTAATATTTACTCATTTTATTTTAATCGATTGCAATTTCATAGTAAGTCACTAGTGTCTTTCAAAAATGGGGTGAGGTGGTACTTATTTGATGGATAAGGGGGTGATTATTTTGATGAGGTGAGGGAACACTTATTCAGATGGGGTGAGGGGTATGTATTTGATACTGTTAGGGGGTACTTATTAAATGGAGAGGGAGGTAAAATACTACTGTATTCAATGGGGATTTCGGACTTCTATTTTTGCAATTCTATTTAATGATCTCTGTCAATAAAACTGGACTAAGCTTGACAACAATTTTATTGAGAATCTCACCACTTTTATCTGCTGCTCCTCCCTTCAGTATCCTGGCAACCACAACAGCCTCTTGTTCTTCACAGTACTTTATTGTCACACCCTAAAAGGTTTGTGGGTAAACCGTTAATTTAACGGATAAATAAGCTTATAAGCCTTGACTGTGCTCTGTTCTGTTAAAATACATACAGTAGACTGGACTAAATTTAAAGCCCACAAAGTAAAACAACTCACTTCCTCAAGGATCATCACAAAATCTCACATGCAACTCTATCAACAGCATTTTTAAGATCAACAAAGGTTAGATATAAGTTCTTTCTCTTTGCAAGATGATTATCTTTGTTTAATAGTTAGGTTGGCATAGTGGTCATCAGTTGCACCTTCCACCTCTACAATTTGGGATCAAGTTCTGGGTTCTGCACGTGGGCTGAGATTTGTTGATCCAGTTTTCCTCCCTCTGCAAATTCAACTTTCATGCCAAGATCTGAGCCGTCAAGCAATTCTGGCTAGCAAGAATGGGCAACCACTTCCTTCACAATTGATTTTAAATATAATATTCATTATTCTTCATTTGCAAATGAAAAGATGAGTTTGAGCATGCATCTTTATAAAATAAACAAAATAGTACACACTGTGTGATTGGTCAAACAACAGTGGTTTATTGTGCTGGTAAAACACAGCTGGAAAGCGAAAACATTAGTGTCCCTTTTTTGTTTGAAAAAAATGGACTGCCAAACTTGACGACCTTTGGTAATCTAATTCAGTGGCAAAATTAAGGAGGGAGCCTCAGAAAATGTACAGTAGTTGAGTTTAGCAATTACATAAAACAAAGAAAAAGAGATGATTTTCAGAAATGCAAACTAAACAGTAAGATAGCATAAACTATAGAAACATCTCAAGCAAAACAAAAAAAAGCAATGAAGTATAGACAGAATGTGTTTTTACAGGTTCGTGGAGACAAAAAAAGTCTAACAATTCAAAATTACAAAGAACTTGAATTAAATAACATTTCAGAAAAAACAGTGCTACTAAAGAATCTAGTCTCTAGGCCTCCACTACAACAGCTGCAAGTCCCTTCCATCAATACTGCCATTTCTCAACAGAATGCAGCTACAACATATTTTCTTCATATGAAATTGAAAATGTCACTATACTTACAAGCCATAAACGTGTGATCCCAGACAGAACTGGATCTAGGGGAGGGGCCTGGGAGGGCCTGCTCCCCCCCTCTCTTGGGAAAAATTGTGATCTGTTTGACACGATTTGGTTTGAACAGGGAGATGCGATTTTGTTTGTACAATCGTTTTGACTGGCTATTTTTCTTGAGTTTACGAATCTCTGGAGAATTGAAATTTTGATCGAATTAAAACCAATTTCTCACATTATTTCAGTTGGGTTTTTAAAGTTATTTCATAAAAGCAATAAAACATACTTTTCTATGGGTTAACCACAATAAAAAACCACTTGGGATTTATAGCTTTTCTTGTGTTCTCCCAACATCCCGTGTGGTTTATTATGCAGGTAAACCCATAGAAAAGTGTGTTTTGTTGCTTAAGCAACCAATTGAAAAATTCATATCTTGCAGCAAAAGTATTTCACAGTACTCAATCATCAATGTTCAATTTATATATATATATATATATATATACACCGAAACAATGATGAAAACCAGTGTGATATGTACAGTAACAAATATAAACTACTTAAATTCAAAACTTGCAAAATTGCCAAATAATGGCACAATATAATTAACTACATAGTCAGTATGTTTTAACAATTTATACCAGTTGTTCTTGTCCATCCTTTACAAGCTCCACTAGTTTGGTAGTAGAACAAGTCTTTGCATCTTCTACCACTTGATGCTCTTTCTTGAGCACAACTTCTGCCAATGGCTCACCGCTTGTAAGATTATTACAGTATGTTGGATTTGACGAAGAAGCTGCAGGCTCTGTTGCCAAATTAGGTACACAAACTTGATCCGTAGATGCAAGTCCATCATATGCAGTTAACAGGCCTGCTAACAGTGGGTTTGATAGAATTTCTGCTAGTTCTCTTAATTCCGGACTTGGGTTTGTCTCAGCCTTAATAAGTTGAATCACCTGTTACAAATCATAATAACTGAAGGTTCTGTCATTAAAATGAATGATACAAAATACAAAGCATACGATGGTGAGATATATGGCAGGAGTGAGGTGACAACACGGAAGGTCTAGCAGATATGTGGAGATGAAGACCTTCTGTTAAGTTGAGGCAGGGATGACTAAGATGGTTTGGACATGTGAAAAGGGCAGAGGGGGGAGTTGGGTGAGGTGAGAGTTTGGGGGTGACAGCCAGCGAGAAGGCCTAGGGAAAAGTGGACCAAGTGTGAGATGGAGTATATGAACTTGTTAGGAGTAGAGGAGCAGGTGATGCAGGATTGATGCATTTAGAAACCAGTCATCGCTCATCCAACCTCATTCTAGATGGGAAAATAGGGGCAATAAACGAGAATGATGATGGTGATTGTATGATTTAGGTTTTTTAGAAAACATTGTTACTGCAAATGATAACATACCACCAACTGCTTAAATCAAACTTTATGAGTTAAGGTACATACATACACATACCTGCAATGCAATATCAGTTATGCCTACTCCATTGTGGTGTGGTGATACACAATTTATGACTTGTAGCTCATCAGAAAGCTCCTGACATCAAAAATTCAGACAGTTATTACCATTAAAGAGGTTAAAAATATTATTTTTAAAACAAAACAAAAAAACTAGTTGATTATTGTCCATTAATCAAAATGTTGTTTCAACCAAATAAAAGAAAAAAGAGAGCTAAACTCTGTCATTAACATTAAGAGGTAAGCTTTTATTTATGCACCTATCAATGTTATGCCTATAAGGGTGTGGGGGAATGGAGTGGGGACATGCAGGAAGTCGGGATTTGACACAGCTGCCTTGTCCTGGGGAGACGATTTTGATGTTTGAGACTCACCTGGGGATGTGGAATTTAATTTTGTTCATCTGCTCCAGACATCAGGTTATGGTTTAAGGGAGGGGACTTTGACAAAAACTGATCATCTATGCATGCCCCTGGGAGAGGATTTTGACATTTTTTTTGGAGGGAAAGGGAGAGGGTAAAATGTTAATCCTCACCCTTTGCCCGTCCTCCCCCTCCATGGGCATAACATTGATAGTCCTGAGCATTATTTACCTTAATTGCAGTTTCTGTGTTGTTAAACAAAGGCAAATTGGATAGTGAAGTAAACCCATCTTTTCCACTGTCAAGAGTTTTTCTAATCTGTTCCAGACAAGATAGTAATCTCTGAAAAGCTACAAAAGTCAAAACAACACATTCTTAACACGACAGTGTATAGTATGTTCGCTGTTCCAGATGCAGAACACCTTCTAGAAAACTTAGAGCAAGTAATATTCCTTCTAAAAAAACTCAACTTAGTCTTGGTCCCTTTTTAAAGGTATTTAGACACTGCAATAAGTTACATTATACAAGTTTCCTTTTATATACATATCCTCATCCCAATTTATCCTAAATATAAAGCATTAGTAACTTTACTGAATTTTTCTTTTGGTGATAAGACTACAGAAGTCTTTATGGAGAGATTTTAAGAAACTACATCTTTCGACTAAATTTCAGCTGGCTTCTTCACAGAAACAGTTGTACAATTACCATTGAGGCGAACTAGAAAGTCATTCTACTAAACTTTCCAAATTCCAAATGCTATACGTACATGGGTCCGTGTTGTTATTGGTCATTTCAACCTTTGCTCAATTCCAAAAGTCGAGCAATCTTTTTCGCAGTTAACTTAAAAATACTTCTTTTAAACTCGACAAGAGTTTTTATAAGCATTCAAGTTGGACTAAACAAACTTTTGTTTCATTGCTCTGCCATGACGGACTTGTGGAGATTCCTACGACATGATTTTAAATACCATAATCTCCACCATATTGTGCTTAGCATTCCAGTAAGCTCTAAAATAAACATTATTGTTCCGCAGAAATGACGCCACAAAACGGCAAACAAAATAGATCCCATGCATTAACATCGAGTTTGTTTTGCTATTCATGACAGCTCTGTCAGTAAAGTGCATAATCATAAAAGGCATTCGAGCAAAGAATAAATTAAAGGGAGATTTTTAGATACAGTAGTACCAACCGTTTTAGGAACTCCTGGAAAAACCGAAAAACCAAGCCAAATGTTGTCGCGCTCACTGTGAAAAGAAAATAGAACCCAGTCCTCAAACAGGCTCGGTGTGTAAAGTAATTGCAATTCCATATTATATTACCGGCTAGTTGGGAAAAAATATATTCCATATTGGCGGGGTGGCAGAGCCACGGAGCCAATATAACAAATATATTTTCTCCGAACGCCGGCAATATACTGTGGAATCACCGGCTCAGAATCGCAATTAGTTTTGTATCGCGATTTTTTCACGTGCGTTTATTCTGAGCCGGTGATTCTTCATCATATCACGTCTCTCTCCCTGACCAAAATGGTAACTGTATGGCGATACTAAACATAATTTTTTAAAAGAACGTGTAGGTATTTTTGAAAAAAGCCCAAACCTTATAGTAATGCTAAAACATTCTCGAGGCTGAGAAAGGGACAATACTTTTTATTCCATGCAAAAAAAAAAAAAAAAAATAAAAAAAAAAAAAAAAAAAAAAA
>JANCMA020070544.1:0-15642 GCA_024336925.2 Zoanthus solanderi | reverse complement strand
TTTTAGTAGGAAGAGAGTTCCAAATTTTAGGGCCTTGATAAAGAATTGTGAATTTTTTGAGGTTTGTTCGGCAATGAACATGAAGGACAGTAAAAAAGAGACCAAAAAGGAAGATGAAAAGGCATTGAATAGTACTATAAAAGATATTTATAAATCAGAGCAGACTATAGGTGATCATAAAATTAAAGACAATTCACGCTTGATTTCTTTTCTATTTTCAATTTTTCATCTAAGAAGTTCCATCGTGATCTACCATCAAATCTCGTGTGAATTTTTGTGTGTGTCCATGTGCCATGCAATAAATGCGTGTGACAGAACGTAGTGTCAAAATAGTTAACATTTTCGGATCATATATTTACAATGTGTAAGATTTAACTAACCATAAGTGACACGCTAAATAACGATAAATAGAGATTTATGACACTTGGCATATTCCATGGTATCCCACTCGAATTAAAGCGTTGCCTAATTACTATTATTACAGAATCATTAACAAAAAAAATATTTTTTCAAAAGCAAGAATCAAAGGTGTTGCGACACAAGGTGACGGTCTTTTTTTAAAAAAGTGAAGGTTTAGAGAAAATGGAATAAAGCTTGTGACGTTATCATCTACAATGTGCTTCATTGCATACAAATTTAGGTAGCGAATTAACACACATAAAAAAGATTTGAGCTTAAAAGTTGAGAAATTTTGTCAAGAGGACAAAGTTATGAAAATTTTGATTCTATGCATGCAGTCTAAAATATCGCGGTTCAAAAATTCTCAAAACAGGCGGGTGTCGAAACCGCTGATTCTTTCGTTCTTGTATTCAACTTATTTATCTCATGTTTTCAGATGAAGTTTGTTTTCGAAACATTTCAATATTCATCACTTTTTTTTGTCATTATTTTAGAGACTTGTGCACGTATGCTGTTGAGGGAACTAGAAACATTAGTTTATACACATAGGTACTTCATAGATAAACCATTATAATTCTTAATATAATTAAGTTATTATTATAAGTATTTAGGGTTAGGGGTTGATTTTATATTTTAATTATATTTTAGTATGTGTTTTAGTAGTTAGGATTTCTACATAAGCGAAAGCTGCCACACCTTAACCTTGTTACAAATAAAGTATGTGTGTATGTATGTATATATGTATGTATGTACTACCTACAACTTGCAATGATACTTCTGGTTATTTTGGTGACTACACGAAGTACAAGCCCTGCACTGGTGCGCATGCGTGCTAATAGCTACTTGCAGGCACACCCTTAACTTGAGTTATTTATTTCTTGTTAGCTATACACTCGAAGCTCGTGTATTGCATTATGTTCGCGGGGATGAAAACACGATGAAACCCGAAGGTGAAAAATCGGCTAAAGACTCGAATTCGGGTGAGCAACAATCCGGCTTTGAAGATGAGGAACAAGCAGAAACTATGGATGGTTTTGTATACAACTAAGTTATGAAGTTCTATTTATCCCTGATGAAGAGCTAGGTCGAATGCGTCACTGACAGTGGAAACCAAGCATAATAAACACCACTGGGGATCATAGCATGTATGTCAATCTCAATGGAGGTGGAAAGGGGGACGATGCATTACAACTTTGGGAGACTGAGAGGGAGGTCCGAGCTAAGCTATTTATTCTTAAGGGGAAGTCCTGCACAACAATTCTCTATGTGAAACTCATTATGCAACCTATCCCCCCCTCCCCCATTCCTCCTGATAATTATTGCACAGTCCTTTAATACAAAATATATAAAAAGTTTAAGATTGTATAAAATATTTAATCTTTCAAATTTTAATACCAAACGTTAAAGAGATTTGAAGTTTAAATGAATCAATGGGCCATGAGTCATAAGTCAAAATGTTTAACCTGATAAAAAAAAAACCGGTAACCATAACACTAATCCTAACCCTAATCCTAAACTTAGGCAAAAAACCGCTGACTGAATCATAACTAGACTCATTTGACTCATAAAAATGACTTTATATACACGTTATTAACGTTATTAATCTTCATCAGGGTTTCGCGTCTTCTCCAAATTATTCACATTGGTAACAAGAGCAGCTGGTGGGTTGAGATGGGTTTTAAGACTTAACATTTAAAAAATAAAACTTGTTCTCCGTGCCTTCATAGCCTGGCGAAAACCGAGGTTATGTTTGGAAGAATTCGAGAGCAGATCAGTGAAAAGTTCAACAATTTTATTTCAACTGTTTTTCAATTATTTTATAAAAATGATTTTTATTTGTAGAAAAAGTCCGTTGTCGTTGAAAACAGAGAAAAATCTTTCATTTATGAATCCACACTCTGTCTCTAACTTTTTTGTCGCTGTTTCTCACCCACTCCCACAGTAATGATGTACGATTTGCCACGGTAACTCTGCCATATCCAAAATGCACTTCGTGATAAGCTGACCATTCAGGGGTAGGGTAGGGCCACGGGAAAGGTTCCAGTACAAAGCCTGCAGTGCCAACTATAATGTAAGTAGGCGCATTGGCAGTGTTCTTCTCTCTGTACACAGGATGTGTTCTCTCGTAACTGTGATAGTGGCCCCATATTGTTAGGTCAACTTTGTACCTGTAGAAAAGATCCTCAAGCTCTAATCGAAGGTGTTTTGCTATTTCTTCATCACGGAAATAAAGAGTCTGCAATGAATTGAATAAGTAAATTAGTGTCTCCAAGAAATCAAAACAACTACAGCTACGGTAAATTATAGAAATGTTATAACTCCTTCTACTACTATACTAAAAATATTCTTCTTCTTCTTCTTCTTCTTCTTCTTCTTCTTCATTTTGTTACTATTACTACTACTATTATTTTTTAATATGTTAAACTACATCTGTTTGCGATTTAAGAAATGTGTTTTTATACCGATTCCTTGATCCGTGTCCTCAGAAATAAATAACAAATTGTGCTAGATCTTGACTGAGAAAGACGCCATACTTGCGCCCGCGATCTAACATAGTTGTTAGTGCTGACGTCACAACGTCAAAAAGCTACTTTCCTTTTAGATAATACCAAAGCTTAACTTTTTAAAATAGAAATACTCCATGTTGTTTGTTGCTTTATGCTTTTTTGAATTGAGTTATTTATAATATCTTCAGGAAATTTCGTCTTCTTCTTATTCTGCAATTCATGCGGCCAGGCCATTTTCAATAACACATAAGAGTTATGTATTGTCGAAATTAGAGCACGTTTGTTACGTTTGCTAGCAATATAAAACAAGAAATTGTTCATGAGTAAAACAAAACAAAACAAAACAAGGGTTAATGAGAACTACCTCCTGACTAGTGTACATGGGTCTATGTCCTGTCAAGACTACCCAAGGGGTAATTTTGCGGTTGACCAAAGCCAGATCACCTTCTAGCCATTGGTACTGTCTGGAACCCTGAGTGAAATTATGCTCTGTGCTCATCATTATGAAATGAACGTTTCCATAGTCAAAACTGTACCTGTGGTAAGTACAACAGCAATTAAAATGTTTATAAAAACAGAAAGAACTGCAAAATTGAAACAATGGCATATGAACATTTGGCGCTACACAGAGGCTCGTGAAATCTGCTCAATCATAAAAGCACCAAAGCAAATTGTAACGATATGGTTTGAGTTAGAAGATTGTATGGTATTAAAAGAACGCTCTAGATTGCTGAATTATGGTAGGATATTCATAAATCAGTAGTTATTTATAGGTCTTAACCTTTGTGTTCTTTTATAGAGCATTAACTCTTAGAATGCTCTAGAGAATGACGTAGCGCAATCTATATATAAGAGAGCGAGGCTATGTAAAGAGAGTTGAGAACGTTTTATATTATTGTTTTATTACCTTTGTTTTAAAAGTGAGTAAAACAGCCATCGTATCCAGGATATACTATAATACGGGCTATTTCGTCACTTGAGTTGAACAAAAGTAAACTTAGCACTTATTGTCTTCTTTGTTCAAAACCTTTGGTCAGCTGTTCTGTTGACTGATCAAAGAGTGTCTACTAGAACATAGCAAGAATTCGAATGTTAATCAAATGTTTCGTCACCGTAGGAAAGTCAGTTGCTGTGTTGGTATTTGTACAATGCACAACTCGATGTTTGGAGATATGAATACATTTGAGTAGATTGAAAGTTGGATGGATGGATGGACGGACGGGTGGACGGATTTGCTTACGGATAGATGGATGAAACCTAAAACAGTGGGAGAATAATGGATGGATATTTGCATGAATGGATGGACGGACTGGTAAATGGATTTGTTAGCGGATAAATATTTGAAAAGCTGAAATTTCTAACGGATGGGTTGGTGAATGAATAGTGTGTGAATGGATGGTTGATGAATGGATGGATAGGTGGATGGTTAAATGAATGGATGGATAGGTGGATGGTTAAATGAATGGATGGATAGGTGGATGGTTAAATGAATGGATGGATAGGCGAATTGTCAAATGAATGGATGGTTGGATTAATTGATGGGTAAATTGCTGACTGGATGGGATGGGGGAGTGAATAGATAGTTGGGTTGATGAATGAATATTGAATGAACGGAACGGTTGATGAATAAAAGGACGAAGTGGTGGAGATGGCTGGTTGAAAGGTTGAATAGATCTAGACGGATGAATGACCGGATGAGCAGAAAAAGCTATCATCTATGCAAAGTTCGCGCTTGGCAAGACAGAGCTTACCACCAAATTCCATTGCCGTTGGGAGGCATTTGAAAGCGATAGAACATAGGTACCCCACACTCTCCCCCTGAGTCATCACCGTAGTTCCCCCAACTTGGATGAAATCCCTCACCAGGTGCCCCACTGGGATCCTTTGCCCCTCCTGACGTATGGTCTTGTTCGTGGTTCCCTATGCCAACCATGTAAGGCACCAGCGTGGCATATGGCTCAATCAGAGCATGCCACTGGTCCCATATATAGGCCTGTAACATAAACAGTTAAGAACTCTTTAAGGAATTGGCCTTCAATCATGCAAACTATCAAAATTGTACAATGTAAAATCAATGAAGGTACCAATTCGCCATAATAATTCCAATCCAGCAAGATACCCTAAAATATGCAAACCATTAATTCAACAACAGGGGCATAGCCAGGAGGGGGGTTCCAGGGTTCCTGAACCCCTACCCCCTCTCACACCTCGCCAATATTCTTGCTGGTCAATAAAACTTCGATTCATGGTATACTGACAAAATGAAATAACTATATATCACTTCTTGGTGGATGGAATGATAAAAATAAAGCATATATATAGCATATGCTTGCTATTAGCTAACTTGAAGCCACTGATATGGGCACTAATTTAAGCCACTTTGGCAGCAGAAATGTGAGCTTGAATGCTAGCAGCCATGGACAGCTGCTCTGGCCTTTTTGAGCTTCATCAGAACGGTATAGCGAGCAAACAGGCTCAGGTTTGTGGCCTTAGTGTCCATGTTAGTGGTTTGAAGTTAGCTACTACCATAACTGTGCTATTTACACTTGATTTGTATATTAGTAACAAGCAATTTGATACCTCAGCTTCTTAGCTTAATAGGTTAGAGTGCTGTACTGGCTTCTTTAAGGATCATGCATTCGAGTCACATTGCAGCCGGAATGTTTTTTACAGGCAATTATTTAACATGGATTTAACTGCGAAGATCCAGGATAACGTGGTTGCCAATTACTACGATACAAAACTAATCACAATAGTCATTGTATACCTTTCCCAAAACACCTTAACTGTGGCTTTATAGCTCAATTGGTAGGGGTGCTGTACCAGTATCGAAGCAGGTTAACGGGTCCGAATCCCGTTCACGCCGGCATGAACACCTGAACTGTGGCTTTATAGATCAGTTGGTAAGACCGCTGTACCAGTATCGCAGAAGGTTTACGGGTCCGATTCCTGTTTAAGCCTGAACACCTGAACAGTGGCTTTATAGCTCAATTGGTTTTAGAGCGCTGTACCGGTATCACAGATGGTTTGGGCGTTTAAATCCCGTTTAAGTCTGAAGAAAGTTAACGGGGGCGAATCCCGTTCAAGCCTGACCACCTGAATGTGGCTTAATAGCCACATTGGTAAGAGCGTTGTACCGGTATCTCAGAAGGTTTAATGGTTTGAATCCCGTTCAAACATAAACACATTTTCAGGCTTTTTTTAGGAATTGTTTAAATTGCGTAAGCAGCTAGGATTGTTGTCAATAACAGTATTGCTTGTATTTAATCCTTGCATAAAACTTCGCTATATGTTTAGTTACCCATCCTCGGGCATAGGATATGTCTCCAACATGCAGAACAAGCCGAGCGCCATTTTTAACTTCTTCAAGAGAAAGCGCAGCGGTGTCGTGGGCGCCATACCAAAAAGAGAGGCCCATATCGCCATAGGCAAGGAACTTGAAACTGAAGTCAGGATCTGGTATTGGAGCTGTGGTGAAGTTAAACACTTTGCCCAAGGCCTGTTAAGAGAACGATCCAAGTTACTTTCACAAATATTGCTAACTATGCGAAATGAAAATAGTTCCGAGTTTGCAAAAACATTTTGTCAACAAAATCGCTTGGCTGCGTATAAAAACGTCAAAGTACTGCCCTTGTTGTTAACTTAATAACAAGCATCCAAATGTCGTTCTGTTATTAAAGGGCACCTGGACTTCAAAAATAATTTTTGGTAAGTTAAAATATATCTGTTTGGGATATCAGAAATGTGTTTTTTTATACCGATTCCTCGACCCGTCTCCATAGAAATAAATAAAAAAATGTGATAGCTCATGACTAAGAGAGACGCCATACTTGCGCCCACGATCTAACAACATTGTTATCGCCTGACGTTAAAACCTCAAATTGCCACATTCCACTGTTTTTGACCAACTGTAAACATTTTGTGAAGGTGACTTTTAAACATATGCAGCTTAAGACATGATGTCTTTACTTGATAACTTCAAAATTCCAGCGATAAACACAGTGGGAACTTTAAATTTGACGTTGTGACGGCAGAGGCAATTGTTCTGAGCCCGCGATAAAAGTGCAATATGGCGCCCTACTGAAGTTTTATTAGCCTGTCTGTATTAAAATTCTTCAAAATACAGATTAGCAAATCGCTCTAAAACTTACAGTTTTGGATTCTCAAATATATGCACTTCAACATATCAAAAAATAGTTTTGGAGTTCAGGTGCCCTTTAAGTTTTAGCAGTTAGCTAGGGGCTTAGGAGTATTTGTATAGGTATATAATAGCTTGTTTTGTAGAGATATTTGGCATAAATACCACAAGTGATACTTCAAAATTGTTAACCAAAATGTCATTCGTACGATGTAGAATGCAATTAATGAATAAACAGCCAGCTAAAAGCGATCTTTTTAGATCCCGCTACTTGATTCATCACTACAGTCTATTTGATATATTTGAGACGGGAGGTCTTCTCAGAACCGAAATGCCATTTATTTTTAAAGCCCGGTCTAGCCATGTGAATCTCTACAGGATTGCTTTGTCAATTCGTAGCTAAATTTGTCAGTGAACAGATGTGTTTTGAGTCGGTATTGGGTTACAGCTTTGAGCACGAAAAAAAGTTGGCTAATAGCTGGCTGTTTATTCACTGCGCACAACACCGTTATCACGAGTCCCAAAAAGGACGAAACAGGTGTCTGCGGTTAAAGTTGCTGGCTTAATCTGAACTGCCATTCATACTGGTTTACTAACAAATTAATTTAAATAAAGTACATCAGCTATTCATTCCATTCTCTCGTTCTTAAGTCTAATTCAATAATACAGAGAACGCGGAGTAGGTTTCAGATTGGGGAAGGATGGGGGCACTTTCCCCCGCGCAGTAGGCACAAATTTTCTTTAAAATTTGAGCTTCTAGAATCGCTAGAAATTCATTTAAAAACAATATAATGTGAAGTGTGAAGATAACATCAGAAGCTCAACTCTTTCATGCTGAATCAGTCAATTTTTATCACGACATTTTAAGAGCAAATGCACCTCTCTAGCTCCGCGGTCACTGGAATATAGAGAAAACTATAAAATCTGCAAAACGAAACAGTATTACCTCTTTACTGCCAAACCGATAATAATAGAAAGTTGATGGTTCTAATCCAGTGAGAAGAGCATTGTGTATATAACCCGGTTCTCGAAAGCCAATAGAATTTGCAGGAAAACCGCACAGTTCGTCGGCATGATATGTTGTGCTAATTGCTTTGGCTGACAATAAGAGGCTTTTGTTAACACCATATCTCACAAATGGTGGAGAATCTGCAACATGTTGAAACAAGAGATTTATCATATTATTGAAAGTTTTCGTTCATTTCTCATGAAGCTGTAAATGTGGTTTGACAAGTTAAGTTACACATTTGCAGCTTTTCATGTTTTTAAGGCCATTAGGTTAGTAATGGTAGTTTGCAAATGAAACAGGTAAATACGTTAGGATAAACATATAAATAATGGTAATAGGACTGAGTGGAGTCCAATTCGGTCTGTAATCGATTCTTGCTGAAGTGCGGGGTGTAACTGACTGGGAGCCAGTTAAGCAGTGGCATAAAAAACTTTGCAGAACATTACTATGATTATGCGTTTTGTTTACAGTTTTTTCTTTGAGTGAATCAAATTATACAGTTGTCACTTGTAAAATAATCTATAACCTCAAACATATTTCAATTTTAGTCTCTTTCAACTCCCATGTTGGTTAAAATATCTATAGTCAATCAATGTTCATTGTTTAACAGCTATATATACGTGTCTCGTTTGTCCTTGGCATATGGCTCTTTGTTTGTAACTAAATAAGTTAAACCGAAGTTTAGTTTTCGCTCTTGGTTACTAGTCTTGCTAGAAGTAACATGCATGAGATCTCTGCTCTGACCAAGGCTGTAACGGAAGTTCGGAATTGTAGTTTAGGAAACCAGCTATTACCGATAGTCTCTACCGACAGAAACACCCCTTTATAACAGAGCCAGCGAAACCCGACCCAGTGGAAACTTTGCCCCTACAAGGCCACCGGATTTGTGGGCGCCTTCGACCTATACTTACGGTATACCGTTGGAGTTGAGGCTGTCGGCAATGAGAGCTCTTCAGAAGCGATGTGGTCAATGTTTCAACAGCGATATGAACATTGATTCACCACGGAAGATCTGAGGAAGGTGAAGAAGAACTCGGAAGTTGGCAAGCAGTTTGATTAAGCGTTGTCAAGAAAGCACCTAATTACACATAGGAACTTTGCATTCTTGCAAAGGCTATGCAAATGCTCTTTTAACCGAGAATGTAACTCAGGAACAAAAGGCTAAACTAAGAGGCATCCATATGGCCACCAAGTCTCGCCCTACGAAAGCACTGAGAGATTTTCAGAAAAGAAAATACGGTTAACGTCCGACCATCATTGAGCAACATGCATCAAGGAGCGCGTTACACACTTCTTCCCTCTAAGAGTCTATATTTCCTGCAGTCGAAGATGGAGATGAAGAAGAAACGGAGGAGACGATGGACGCTATACAGCACAATGCTTTTGAGGTTGGGGAAATCGTGGCGTTTCGTGGAACAGACGGATTGACATTCAACTTGTTGAGAGTCAACCGTACGATACCAACAGGCTGTCTAAATCCTAGACCACGAATTCGCGGGGACTTCCTGTCGAAACTTCAAGAGATGATCGTGGAATATCGTATTCCATAGATGAAAACTGGAGAAATGCTTCTATGGCGTATGAGCACGCACTGCGCGATGAGAGCGACAATATTGTCATTGTGACAGCAGACAAAGCTGTTACTGTGACGGAAACGAAATTTCTGATGTCAGTTGACATATACAGCGAAGTTCTGGGGATTACTGAAAAATTTGAAGATTCAATTAAAAAAAGCTTAAGATTCAAACGAGAACCAAGACGAAGGACATTCTGACAAAGATGAAAAAGTGGATTGTCAAGCAAATGTCGAACAAGAAATTCTAAGCTACCAAGATTACAGGCAAAGAAAAGGAAGAGTAAATAGATACAACGACATCATTGGCTGCGTCCCTTTGCTAAGATGTAAGAAGAGGTGAGTTTAGCCAAACGCATCCTTGTATACATTTCCAACCCAGTGAAAAATGAGCTAATCCAGCGAATAAATTGTCTAACGCAGTGAAATTTTTCTAAAAACCCGGTGGGAATTGCGATCTCGCTGTGTCTTTTACAGAGGGATGTACAGAAACTACAGTCAGGTCTAGAGTAGGGACTATCAAAGGCAAAGTTAATGCCGAATAAAAACCTACGCTACACATAATTAACATCCAAAGTTACATGAGCTGATTGTAACTTAAATGTTCAACTAATTCGTTACTCGACAGTTTTAAAAACCCAAGCAGTTAAATATTTACTCAACAGTAAATCTGACCACTTCAACCCACCCCACCCCCCTTGTGACACTTCATCATACGATAAATCATACCATATTGCGGTTGCATCACGTAAACGCTGATAACCCGCCCCTCAACTCGCGAGAAATTATAATGCACTCGGAGATTTTAGCGATTTACATTTTGTGTCACTAAACCAGCTTAACAAAGTGCGTTATTTTTTTCTCTCAGAGTGTGTTTCACTTTTAATTTCATTTGACAAATGACATGATACCAAAAAGGTTTAACCAAAAACCTCTTCTCGGGAGACTGAGCCTTTGTCCGAAAATTGGAATTTGAAAACATTGTCACAGTTCAAGTTTTTTGTTTTTTTCTTGCTGCAACTGCTCAATCGCTTCCGGAAAAAACTGGAGTTCCAGCCATTTGGACGAACACATAACGGATAGGATTTTATTCCGATGTGGTTTATGTTTAGAATTTTGAATGAACGAAAACCTTAACAACCCCGGCACCTTTTAGTTTAACGGTCCCTTAAAAGAAATTTTATTTCTTGCAACATACAGTATTGCTTTTATACGCAAAAAGTTTTGTTTCATTTTAGATCTGAATAAGCTCTTAATTTTTTGCTCTCATGAATATACTTTATCACAAACGCTATAGCTAGATTAGCCCAGGAGCAAAATGGGAGACAGAGTACTCAGTTCTATGCCTATGGATGGTCAAGAATCTCTGCAGAATCTTCAAACCAGTGGCAGTTCATTGAGTGTTTTGATTGCGAAACCTGCTTATATACAACCCGAGAGTTTTTTAATAGCACGACACCCAAGATATCATTTTGCCGTTTTGGGTCTTTTCAAAATAACGTTTTCCTTCTAAAAAAAAACAAAAAAAAAACAAGTACAACTTAAAATCTTTGTAGAAATTGCCTTGGTTTGGGAAAAATTATTCGGTATAATTCCCATTTTGATAAATTGGTTATAGAATTCGGAGTGGTAACTTTCATTGATACTTATAACTGTCAATTGGTAAGGAAGGGAACAAAACTAAAAAGGCCTCAATGTTGAAACAAGGTTTACTATCGTTTTTGGTCACAGACTTTTGTATGAGATTTTTTTTTGTATTTGTATTTTTTGTAAGAAGACATTCACCAATTGTCATGTGAGGACTTATCTAAAAAGATTCTACTCTAATAAGATTTTCCACTTTACCTGAACCAGATAACCACATAACTCGCATCTCTTTCGGATTTCCAGTCAAAGAAATATGACCCTGCAACGGAACTGAATGACCACCGTGAAATCTCAGCAAGTTGCTTCTTGCAACAAGCTGAGCGTGCTCCTTGTCATATCTGTAGTAGCGGAACTCACAAGGCACTCTCATATTGTACACTGTCACCTTGAAATTACCATGTCCAGCTTTGTAGCTTGGTCCCGTTTCAATAACGGGTATGTAGTCTAAATACTTGGTAGCAACATCTGTCGGTGGACAATAAAATCCTACAAAATCTTCCAAACTAGCATCTTTTATTTCAGTCCAAACAACAGAAACGATTTCTTTGTCTTTGCTGAATAAGATTTCTGGTTGAACTTTCAAGGTGGCAGTTTCCGATAGCAAGACGCTGTCGTTAGAACTTTTGATTTTTAAGTGATAATCAGGACTTGTCATGCTCAAAATCTCTCCATGTGGATTGGCACGATGAAAATATGTCGGTACAGGATGCTTATGGCTTTGGTAAAGTTGAACTTGAGTGCAAATGCAAAGAAGGAACAACAAATTTGCAGAAAAAGAAAATTTGTAAGATGTTTGAACTTGAAGCATCCTCATCCCTCTTGTTTGCAACAGCCCGGTGAAATATATTGCGTCATATTGACAGGAGGCCTGTGTGTTGACCAACCAGACCGAATGAGCATTACGTCATGCCCCAGCAATCTTTGCGACATATTTAATTTTCTCCCAAAATGCACTGGAAGTCGTTTTAGACAAAAAATGGCGGGCGACTTGCGAGTGGGCACGTTAAAAACAATTTTGCTCATTTACCCAAAATATCCGTGACGTTAAGTTACTTTTTAACTAGAAGTGGAATAAAGACTTCGGTAAAGTCTCATCAGCGGCTCTTTCCAGCATGTGAAAATTCAACCTCAACTTTGTGATATAGAGGCTTGCATTGAATGGCGGAAGTGGAGCAGATATTTTCGTTTTCAAATTTAAGATCGTAACGCCACATGCTGGTCAAATATTCGTAATATCAAACCAATGTCTGAGGTGCAGTTTCGTGGTAGACGGGTTTTAGATCCAGTACCAATACAGAGAAGATCGTTGCCACAGGAGAAAAGATATCGTCCATCAAAATTCTCAGGTTTGATTTGTTTCAGATTTTAAATTTGTTTTTTTATGGCATGGGAAGTCGAACAGTTGAAAAATATTGTGCGTTATCTTCAATGAAATGTGAATCATTTTTATAGAGGCTGAAATATTTTTGATTTTAAAAACATTGAATTTCAGCAGACTATAATTTTGCCAAATGATCGGCCATAAATAAAATTTGTTTTCAGAAGTATTTTACTGTACCGTTCAAATAACCTTAGAAAAGGTTTTGCAAATTGAAGGTTTTCACTTAAACTGCGTTGCAATGAATGGTGTTTTGCTGCATATGAAGTATTTCATTGCTAGAAGCGAAAAATGACGAGTTTTTCAGTTATATTGTGTAATTTAAATATGACTAGTGTGTGTATATTGAAAATAAAAGAAACAGTAGAACATAAAGTAAATTGTCAAGCTATTATTTGAAGCTTGTTCTTAATTAGAGTTGGCCCTAATTTTATAACCGCCTAACTTGTATTAGAGTAGAGATTGTTTCCTACAAAAAAATATATATTTTCTTTATCATGTTTTTGAGTTGTTTAGTGTCCCCAATCATTTTACAGTTGTGTAAAACAGGTGTTGCGAAAATTGCACGTCAATAAAAGTTATGGCTATTTTTTAAGCAGTTTATTTTTCTTTTAAATATTACTAATATATAGTTTTTTTTTGTTTTTAGAATAATATATATTTTATTTGCATGCATGTCTGATAATTTTCTGCAACTTTTTAAATATTTTATTTTTGTTTTGTTAGACTAAAAAGTAGCTCATACCAGGCTATTTACTGTGCATTCTTTAAAATTATGAATTGTGCATTCAAACCATTGTAACATTTTTTTTCTGTCAAAACAAAAATAAATGGTCAAATATTAACTTTTGCACTCACTCATTAACTTTACATTGTCTTTGTATTATTTGCTTTTTCAAATATCTGCCCATGTTTTTTTGAAATTATTGATGCTGTTTGCAGTTACAAGAAAATGACCAAAAGTGTTGTTTGTACGAAATTTTAAAATTGATCTGAGATAAAAAAGTAAGACTAGTAATTTCATTAATGACAAGTATTTCTGCTGCTTTTAGAATAAATTATTATTTTGTAGATTTTGACACTTCTATGATAGTAATAATTACCTGTAAACTATTTATTAAAGGAGTTTGAAAACGTTTTTGGTGTGTCAAGGTTCACATCTGACTAGCATTCAACAAAGTGAAACACAAAAGTGGAAATCATTCAATTTAAACTTTATTCCAAGTTCATTTTTTATGAATAAGCATATTTATTCAATAGAAATGAATGTGAAATTCAAAATTAAAAGTGTCATCTATGTTATATTCTAATGCTCAATTGACTTTTATTCCAAGTTAATGTTTCAATAGGTCTTATATTGAAAATTAATGTATCCCATTCAACATATCTGGAAATAAAAGGAAATTCAGTATGTAAAAAAGTTATTAATATGCTTACAAAGTTTGAAGGAAAGCCCTCTGTTGTGCAATGCTTTTCTCTTTAATTCTTCATACATCTTTTAAAAAATGTGTTATATAAACTGATCTGTTTTAAAATAGGTATAAAATATGTTTATACAACATGTTTTTTAAAATGAATTCCACTTATTACCCAAGTTATATCTTCATACATGTCTTATCGCTGACTCATATGGTAATGATGTCTTACTTTAATTTTTTCGCAGATTTAGAAGAAGCTTGGAAAAATGTTGTTGAAGTTAAAAGTGCTGTAAGTTTTAGAATTGACCTCACAGAGTTAATGGTAAAAGTGCAGTGCTTGTGGGATGTGGCTCTTAAGATGAACTCAATGCTTTTACCATTACTTATATTCGTTTTGGGAACCTGAGCCTGTTTGCGAGCTATGCCATGCTGATGAGGCCTAAAAAGGCCAAAACAGCTGCAAGGGTTTCATTAAGGGCCAGGTACTGGGCAAATTAACCGGCTATAAAGACAGCTTTGCCTGGCTTCTTTTAGCATCTGTAATTATAATTTTTTAACATTTTTAAGGCTTTGCATATACTTTGAAAGGATGCCAAATCCAAATGCCCTCCTGCTCCAAATGTTAATGAAACTCCGGCAGCTGTCCATGGCTGCTAGCAATCAGGCTCACTATTTTATATGGTAGTTTAAAGGGGTAAAGCCTGCTACCAACGTGGTTATAGTGCCCAATATAGTGGCTAAAACTAGGTGCTAGTATGTTTGTACTATCTACACTTGACCTCACAATCATAGTAGTTAGTTTAGGTTTAGCAGTCATAGTTTTAAAGGTTCAAAATAACTGCTGGCTACCAGTGACAGCTTGATAATTTTTGTAACATGTTGATTATGGGTTTATCAGTGACTTTTTGTTCAAATCAGTTTTAATAATTATCAACTGGATATCAGAGATGACTGGAATTTTTGTAGGGCAACCAATAATAATAGTTTAGGCATGCTTTGGATGACGACTTTTGTTTATTTCTTATTTTGAAGATATTGAATAAACATGACTAAACATGTCAATTTTTTTATTTGTCTAATAATATCATTTAGGAAATCAGTTAATAAAAGTTTTATTTCATTAGCTGTTAGTAGCAAAATCTTTGTCTTTGTCAATAAATTTAGCCAACTTAAAAGGCAAGTCCAATTGAAATACTGTCAGTGCAAAACCGTTAATTTTCACTTTAAATTGCCATGGAAACAAGTATTATTTTACTAACATAGCCAAAAATTACTGTTATACAGGGTTGGACACTTAATTTTGAGAGCACTCGCCATTCGGGCGAGTAACCCTCAAAATGCACTCGCCCGGATAAGTTTTTACTTGCCCAAAAGTTTACCCGGTGCTGCGCCCTTCTGTTTTTTTCCAGCGCCCTTCTGTTTTCTCTAGCACCCTTCTGATTTCCATAGCGCCCTTTTGTTTTCTCATAATTTTAGTCTAATTTTGAGCGATAAATTTGATCAACTCAAACGGATTTTTGTCGATTAGAGACCAAATTCGGCCGCGATTTTCACACACCGTTCGAAACTTTCG
>JANCMA020070445.1:0-15644 GCA_024336925.2 Zoanthus solanderi | reverse complement strand
GTGAATGATAGTTGGTGATAGTTGATGATAGTTTCGAGGGAAACAACTATCATCGACTATCATGGGCCGTTTGACCAGGGCTTTAGTCTCCTCCTTGAAATGTTTCGACAGAAAGACAAGCTCGTTTCCATCGTAATATGCATCCTTCGGTGGTAACAAGTACTGTTATAATTGTCAAAACAACAACACTTTTGAAAATCTTCTCCTTGAAATGTTTCGACAGAAAGACAAGCTTGTTTCCATCCTAATATATGCTTCCTTCAGTGGTAACAAGTACTGTTATAATTGTCAAAGCAACAACAACACTTTTGAAACTCTTCTCGTTGAAATGTTTCTACAAAAAGACATCTTTGTTTTAACCCAATATGCTTCCTTCAGTAGTAACACGTACTGTTATAATTGTCAAAACAACAACACTTTTGAAACTCTTCTCCCTGTAATGTTTCGACAGAAAGACGAGCTTTTTCCATCCTAATATGCTTCCTTCAGTGGTAACAAGTACTGTTATAATTGCCGGTCAAAACAACAACACTTTTGAAAGTCTTCTACTTGAAATGTTTCGGCAAGAGTCAAATGACATCATTAGAAGATAACTACAAGTTCTGACCTTGGAGTTTATATAATAATTGCTGAAAATAAGTACATTCTAATATTGAAGAATACATACAACAACAAAATTTGCATGATACAATAAGGTTTAAACAAACTAACTTAGAGCACGGTTCATCTCATAGAAAAACAGAATAAAATAGAACAAATAAATAAATAGTAAATAGCAAAAAAAAAATTACCTTCAACTGCCTCAAATATTAAGTAGAATCCCTTGTAGCTTACGCCGTTATCGGAACTAAATTCCACCACTGCATTGGGTCCCGAGGAAAATACTGGATCAACCGGTTTACCTCTGCAAAACTTCCCAAGTAGTTTACTCTGTGTACTGGAACCATCCTTTATGCTGACGTAATCATTATTTGAAAAGAAGCCGGTACAACCATGTTCTACTAAACCGAAAGAACCCAAGAACTGGAACTTGATTGTCTTGTCCGATGACACAGTGATGGTCCAGTAGCATTCCATGTTATCAGGGTAATTTTGGGGAAAGTTTGGACTAACGATCGCTCCTCCTGAACTAAATACTGTAATATAGTTGGCATAATATTGACGTTCACACACCCCTGTAACGCCTTAAGTAATAGAAGAACAATATTAATTATTTATTTATCTCATTTTTAAATTAGGGACTTTAAGCAAGAAAGACGACGACGGCGACACCGATTGCAAAAAACAATAGCAAATACAATAACTGCACGCTGGAATGCATTTCGCAGAGCGCCTGCACAATTACAACGTGACAAAACCTTTTTTAGAGTTCTCGGGACCACAAGGTTGTAATAACGAAAACGTTCTCAGTATTTGTTTAGTTTCATCGTGAAACATTCCATCGTATTCTGCTCACAAAATTCAAGGCAGAGAAAACAAAACTGTAATGACCCGCAAAAAGAAGAGTGCTAAGCAGAAATGTGATTTTTTGAGCCGTCGTCGTTGGAGTTCCTGTCCTCGTTGCTTAAATTCCCTACTGATTGATTTAGTAAGCTAAGCATTGAGTTTAACTTCAAGTTTGGTAATTGTTTCTTTTCAGATAAATGAAATGACGCTATGGATTTCAATGAGATACCATCGGTAAGTCTTCAATCATATTTATTTTTTCCTAAAAAAATTTTTCAAATTTCTGTGAAATCCTTACCGATACAATACGAAACTCACTTTCGCTTTGCGTAATGAGGAAACAGCACAAACCAGTACACGCTTTTTTTATAAGAACAACTTTATAAGAACAATGATCTAAGAAACTTTACTAAATCTTGTAATTTACGTTCGCAATGTGCACCGTAAAAACACGGAGGCGCCGTTTCCAATTTACTACTGTATCGGTTATTGTCCCAAATGATACACGTATATACAGACGATCAACATTGTTTTTCAATGCCTTGTCATTTTGTTTTGATTTCTCATCATTTCAAACCGTTCACAGGAATAAGAACAAATTATGAACAAATTGAGGCTGAATCAGCCATAAAATGAAGAACAATGAGCCTCGGCAAAATTTTATGGTTATAATAAAAAAAGCGAGTGTACTTTAAATCAACTCATTCCTCGATCTTATTTACGCAGTTTAAAATTGATTGCAAATGAGACTTCAACGGAATATTAAATAGTGACAACAGCTTTAAGCAACTATAAGCAACGAAGCCACCGCTTCTAGGAGAGTAGGTCATTTTGGTGCAGGGTTCGAAATTAGTCGTAGTTGGCTAGTCTGCACACTAGTAAATGCTTTGGTGGAGTAGTAAACTTGTGTTCAAATGAGTCCGTGTGTCTAGTAAAATAATGCCTACTACCAAGAATAAATATTTTGAAATGTTTTTGCTCCTATTCCAAATCACGTTATTTAATTACAAAAGTACAGTACGTATATGTTCTGTTCTCGGCCTAAAAGCGACTTTCTACAAACAGTAGGCACATGCTGATTGAATGATGGTGTGTCAAGGGCATGCGGGTTCCACAGAAAAAAAAAAGAACAATGTATTAGGTGGAGCAAAGCAGTGCATTGAAAACTAATGGCTGGAGCTGTAACATAAATGAAAAGTCTAGTAAAAAATTGGAAGAACTAGTAAACCCGAGTGATTACTAATCCGAATGTCTAGTGGAAAAACTTCCAATTTCTGTCCCTGTTAGTGGGTCTATCAACACCTTTCTCAAGTGTACAACAATTATTAAGATTGCACCAGTTTAATAAGGCAAACACCCATCCGTTCCGGTTCAATAAGCTATTACTGACTCAACAACAAACAGAAAGAAAAAACAAGATGGCGGTCCGAGTCGGCTGAACACCCGTGACCGTAGCGGATTACCGCTGGTCACCATAACAGTATCGCTAGCCGGTATTGACGCTGAGTTTTAATGCGGCGTAAACAAATACATTACGAACGGTCATTGTGGATATGCATCAAACTTAAGTTACTGCCAATTAGAAAAGCATTGAAACAAGCGTAAAGGTTTCGACTGCAACCAGTGACTTCTGCAATACTGTTACTACACTCTTAACAATTAAGCAAGAAAGCCGATTTTAGTTGGTTTAATCGATGCCATTTAAAAGGCTGTATCAAAAATGAGTAGCTACCGACGTATTTTGCAAAATACGACCGTAAACCCTAAGTGTAAAACAACATGACTCCCATATTATGGTTTCCACACAGGCATAGGGTGCGTTTGGCACTTGTGAAGTATTTGATTATCTCGAAAGCTCTTCCCACCAAGCACTCGCGCATAATTGGGATGCGTTTTATCTCCTTTTGTTTTGTCTTTAATCATCTTTGCTTACACAAAGATAATCAATGAAAACAATAATATGGGAGTCATGTAGTTATATACTTGGGGTCTACGGGCGTATTTTGCAAAATAAGTCGGTAGCCCCAATTATATAACTACAAAAATGTCTTAAAATTTCAACCGAAAAATAATGGTGTAAACCCAGGCACTATAATTAATATTTGAAAAAAGATAAAAAATATAAAAATTTACTTCCATACCTGTTTTACTAATAGATGTGTAAACAGCTACAAATTCTCTATTCACGTTCTTGTTATTCGTCGTAACAAGGGCAACTGTGGCTCTCTGTCCTGTTGTGTAGATTGTTGGTGGTCGTAAACCCGAACAGAAATATCCTAGAGAAACACCTTTAGCTTTGAAACCATCAAAAATCTGCACATTATTATTCCAAGGACAATCACTGTCATTTGTAAGCCCCACGTCTAAGACTGGGAATTCGAGATTCACAGTACTATTTCGGGCAGGAACTTTGATATTCCAAGTGCAACCAGACGGAGGAAAGCTTTGTAATTTGATTCTTCCGTTAAGGCTGTTTAATACAAGGTTTTTGTTTTGGTCATCTGTGTTACTTGAAGAGCACTTCGTTGCTAAAATTATTTAAATTAAAACATCGAATCAGCATAGGTTAACCTTTACACTCAGTTTTCTTAATATACCAAATACTAATCTTTAGCTAAAGAACAGCCTGGTTTTCAATATTACACGCTTTGAGCTTTAAAACCCTATCCATTAAGATGCTTTAAACTACTTTGCATTAAAAGACCATGTTCGGCTTCATGTATAAACACTGTTGATTACGACATGAATAACAATGTAACCAACGAAAGTTAGTTCTGTGTAAAATGATTTCACGGTTGTATTGGAAAAACTTGTTACTTTATGTAACGCTATATTTAGCAGCTCCTGTTTTCTATATTTCCCGCGAGTTCTGAAATGCCTGTCATGTTTAATCACAGGCTAATACACGGCTTTCTTTTTTTTGTTAAGTAATGCATGATGGGAAGCCGAGTTGAGTATTGATAATTTCGAGTTCATTGTATGGCCAGGAAGTGAGAGACGTTAGTACCTCCGAGTTTGACAAACAAGGCACATTAAAAAGCCCAAACTGGTAGGAGGTAAGTAAACCAATGGCTATTTACAAAACATTGTAGGTTAGGGGGCGTCTAAGACAAAACCAGACAGTGGCAAGAGGTGGGACTTGCACTCAGGACAACCGCCTACAAACTCGACACCCAATCATTGAGTCAAGATGCCTAACATCCCACGTAGTACGCCCGCTCAGTAGTTTAAACCGGAATTATCCATATTTAAATGTCGGACTCTGACACTAGCCGCCATGTACTTTTTAACTTCGACAATGAAAAGAATCACAGAGTCTTTGCCTTCAATTATAAATGCTATAGACCCTAAGCAAAAATGGCGGCAGTGGCATCAGGGGGGAGGGTAAAAGGATATGTAGCTAAGCGAGGCTTTTTCCTGATGTATTTTTTAAATAGAAAAGATAGCTGTATACTGCACACTTTGTATCTCTTTCTTTACTACTATTTGACCTAGCCATAGTAAAAGTTAGCTGCCAAAATCTGCGTCATGATTATCGTTTTCGGGTGGGTGCTAATTTTTTTTAAAATAATTAAGCAGGGAGAGGGAGGGGGAATGATTATTTGGGAAATGTATTCAATTCCAGCTCGGACCTACACTTGGGTCATAAAAAAAAACTGCGAAGAAGATGTAGATTTGGTCTAATACTTCCAAATGGTAGACCGGCCATCTTCTCTTCTTGGATTTATACAGAAAGAACCAACTCATCGGTTGAGTAGGGTACTGAGAGAGTACATCTGTTCGACTGACTATTAGCTACATTTTCCGGACACATTGAATTCTTTGAAACGCTTACCATGTTTAATGGCTGTGTACGTTACGACGAAACCCTTGTTGTTTGGACCTTTTAAATCGCTTTCAAACTTTACATAAATGGCCCGACCTGTGGAGAAAATGGATGCTGATTTCGCATCATCGGAACTTTTACCGGAGGAACAATAACGTTTGATAACTTCAGACGAAGGAGATCCATCTCGTAGCTCCACGTGGTCACCACTCGTACAAGACGTTTGGTATCCATATTGGTACTGCAAAATAAATTGGCTAAAATGCAGCTTCACGAAGTATCCTTCCGGAGCAGAAATAATCCATTCGCAAATAAAACCTACAGGGTACGGGTGAGGAAAATTAGGACTCTTTATTCCTTTGCTATGCGAAGGGCTTGCTAATAGAGACGTCATACGTGGAAAGCATGCTGAAAAGCAAAAAAAGATGAAACTTTAAAAACTAATTGGAGATTTAACACTTGATAAGACAACGCAATGAGCACTGACTTCGTGTAGAGGACACAAATCGTTTAAGCCAATCAAAGGATTGCTTAACTCAGCTAATTACAAAGCTTGTCTAAATCTGTGTACTCTACACGAAGTAATAGCCAAGCAATGACATCTTGATTTCATGCATTGCCATGAAACCACTATCAAAGTAAAGTGTTCATAAAGATAAAGTGACCGTGAATAAGCATGCAGTGATAAGAATCTATACAAGTGCAGAAAATTACGACTGAGCGCGGCAAATTAGCAAAAGATTTTCAACAAAAGAAGAAACAATTCACGTAAGTATGCAAGAAAAAATGCACCGAAGGCTGTCGACATAAGATATAATGATGATATATATCCAACTAGAAAAACAGCATGTCTTTTTCATGTGCAAAGCTAAAGCCTTTCAAATGGATATACATTTTGTGGTTTAATTACAATTTTGATTCAAATTTTTTCAAAACAGTTTAATTTTTGTAAACTAATTTATATTTTTTTCATACAAATTTTTTTCAAACCAGTTTTTTTTTCCCTATATCCGTCTGACACTAATATTAGTGATACCTAAAAAATTGGCATGCTGGCAATGGTTGCTTGCATGGTCAAGTGGAGATGAAGTAGGGCTACAGATCCAAAGGTCAGCAGTTCAATTCTCGAAGTGACCGAATACAAAAGAAAAAGAAAAAGAAAAAAAAATGTGTCTAATGTAAGGTTAGATGGTCAGAACAGGAAGGGAAAAATGAGTTGTAACAATGGGTGGGCGGATGGGTTGGGGAGTGGGTGGAAAAGAAAAAGCTAAGGAATTCCCTAATTTTTCTACTACATCCACCAGAAAATAAAGCCCTTTTTCAGACAGCTGTTAAAAACTGATACAAAAATGAAACATTAACTGGTTTTAAACAAATCTAAACCAAAAAAATTGAACCACAATAAACATGGCTGCGCAGAGATCCTAAATTTCTCTTCAAATGCTTAAAAAAACATTAACAAGTGACTGCAGTAAACAAACAACTGTGTAGTGTCCTTGAGTAATGTTCAAGGTTCTTCCAGTTTGACTAAACCTCCATTACTGTCCTTCACATACTTAACTTGACCTTCCTTTACTTTGCTTAGCAATAATAGGGACCTTAAGCAGCGAGGACGGGAACGTGAACGACGACGGCTCAGAAAAATCAAAATTCTGGTTCATTTTTTACTTCTTTGTGCGGATCATTGGGGTTTGTTTATTTGCCTTAAACTTTGCGAATAGAAAAACGATTAAATGTTTCTCCATGAAGCTAAACAAATACCAAGAAAGTTTTTCCTGTTACGTCCTCGTAATCTCGACAACTCTAAAAAAGGTCTTTTCACGTTGTAATTTTAGCGACAACTACGTGCAGCAACTCAGCTCGATGCATTCCAAAATGCAGTTATTGTATTAACTATTGTTTTTTGCCGTCGTCGTCGGCGTCGCCGTCCTTGTTGCTTAAGGTCCCTATTAAGGAATGCAGTCATGCAAACCTGCGTATGAGAACAAACTTCTTTCCAAATTGGCCTAAACAGGTTATTATGAGTTATTATGAGAAATAGTGCTTACTGGAAAATTAGGCTGAATAGATTCATAATTCAAGAAAAAAAAAGGTTAGAAACTGACAATTTCAACAAAACAAGCTATTTTATTGCTTTTTTTTTTTCATTCATGGTAATTGCTTTATTCATGCAAATTATTGTTCAACGTGGAATGGCTTGCCCCCCTTTTAACAAAGTCACCCATTATGTTGTTTTGGTAAAACATGTCATATCAAACTTGAAATGGAATAAAACTTAACAAAAACATACCATTAATGATATAAAAAATGAGCTGAAAATTTAGCCTAAAAATGGATCATACATAAATATGCTTTCAGTTAAAAATTTTACGCTAGTAGGTTAGGACAATAGTACGTGGGTTTTTGCAGTACCAGCTACTGGGTACAAACCTGCGACGAATTTATGCCTCGTCCACAGGGAATCAAAGGCTTTCGCCCGCTTAGCTTAAAGTATTCAAAAGAAACGTCTATGGCTAACCCATCGATAGAACGGTTGCCACCAAATTAGAGATACTGCTGTTTCAATTGAGGTAATATGGACTTCAAGCTTTGAGAACGGCGACGACAAAGAGCAGTAGTAAATACAATAACTGATTGGAATAAATCGGGCTGAGCATGCGCACCTGCACGGAGTTATCTCTAAAATAAGAACTTGAAAATATCTTTTTAAGAGTTCTCGGTACTACAAGGACATTAGCCTCACTGAGAAACGTTTCATTGTTTTCTGTTCACAAAGTTCAATGCGGAAAAATCAAAACCTAAATAACCAGCACAAAGAAGTAAATAGCAGACTAGAAATGTGATTTTCAAAGCCGTTGCTGTTGGCGTTCCCATCCTAGTTGCTTTAAGTCCCTAATGAGCGAGTGAATAACAGACCCCTAACCACAACTCATTTCTCGGCTGATGCTTATAAAGCGTTTTTACCTAACGTCATGACAGCCATGTTGGTGTACTCTCAACAAAAGAATTTGAATTCTTTCTTTTGTTTAGGGAACTAACATGGCTGCCACGCCTATTGTCTATTGTGTCTCTTGGGATTGGTGAAAACGCTCTATCCTCGAGTTAAACACTGAGGGTTCAGTATTGTGGAAAAGTGATTTTTCATGTAGAATATTGTATTAGTTGTTGATATTATCTTATAAGTATTTACTAAAGCAATTGATATCCATTTTCGCGAGCTCTGATTGGCTACCGTAATTTCCAAGACTATTAGTTGATTTTGAAGCAGAAGTCAAAATAACAGGAAGCGCATGTGCTAAAAACAGTAAAAAGGTTTACATTTGTGTTGTTCCTCTTAAAATTTAGTGCATTTTTATGCCACTATTTTAGTAAATACTAAAACAACTATCCCCTCGTGGTCGGTGCATGCCTATAGCGCTAGATATATATATCCACCACTATTCACCTCCCCTGTGGGAGATAATTGGTAATTATTCACCTTGTTTCACTGTTTCGTACATCAAGTAGAACCCTTTGTAAGAGAAATATTGATCCGTTTTGAAACGGACAAAAGCTTGAGGACCTGAAGTGTAAACTAGTTTAGTTGGTTTCACTTCGCTGAACTGGCCAAGAAGGAAACTGGTGTTGGTCGAGCCATCCCTTATTTCGACGTAATCCTTTCCTCGTTCCAGGTCAAATGTCCCAAGAAAAGCAAACTTTAATCTTTTTCCAGCAGTAGCAGTTATATTCCAGACGCAATCAATGTTACCGGGATAATGTTGCGGGTACTGGGGACTGGTAATGACTCCTCCAATACCAGCTGAAACTTGGATTTCGTTTTTGGAATTTACTTCCAAACATTTACCAAAGATGCCTGTTAAATAGATAATATCGATAAAAGTTAATGGTTCCTGAAATCTCGCCTATGTTTGACCACCTTTACCCTCCCCAAACCCCTGTGCACTCGGGCGGGTGTAATTTGCAGAATTCAGAATGTAGAACGCGACTACAGTATACTAGGTCAGCGGAAAAATGACTCTTATGCAATCAAGCCCATAAAAACTTTCCATTCGCGCAAGTTGAGTAATTTTAGGGTTAGCTATAAGGTTAGATACTGGGGTTTATTCTTGTATGGATGTACTTCCGCTGACCTACAAAACTGTAGTCGCGTTCTGCATTCTGCAAATTACACCAGAAGCCAAGAAAAAATACGTGGGAACGAGATTGGGAGTATCAGTACGGACAGCAGTGTACAAAAAGGCATCAAGGCTAGGCTGAACAAAGCAAGGCATGCCTTGGTGATTCGAAGCCACACGGTAAGTCGATGTTTTAAAATTTCGGAATATTGTTTCCTTTGTCAAATAAGATAAAAAAAAAACTCTTGAGATTGTAAAGCAACTAAAACAACAGTTTTCATATAATTCTTGGAGCAAAAGAGCGTTTCTTGAAGTTATCGGCGAACAGAATTTCTGAATATTTAGTGTAAGTAGGGCTTTGCCAAGGGTAAATTTCGACAAGCGACATGGCCTTAAAAATCGTGACACAGAAGCCCCAAAAAATCGACAAACGAAAACATACTTGACTTAAACACCGACAGCGACATGCTAAAAAATACCAGCAACAGCGAATTTTTAGTTTTCCAAAATTTAGACAGCGACATTCTTTCTCGTTCATGGTATAATTAATTTTTCTCTACGTTTGTCACCGTCGGAGTATTCCAGGATTGGGGCGGAGTCTTGGGAGAGGCATGCTTGTCACGCAATCGACATTAGGGGCCTTACACAATGAGGACAGCGGCGCCGACGACGACGGCAAAGAACAATAGTAAATACATTAACTGCTCGTTAGAATGCATCGGGCTGAGCACCTGCACAGAGTTATCGCTAAAATTACAACTTGAAAAAACATTTTTTAGAGTTGTCAAGATTACACCTGAAGGACGTAACCGCAAAAACTTCATCAGTACTTGTTTCACTTCATAGAAAAACATTTAATCATTTTTCTATTCACAAAGTTTGAAGCAAAGAAACAAAACTCTAATGACCTGAACAAAGAAGTAAAGAGCGAAACAGAAATGTGATGTTTCTGAACCGTCGTCGTTGGCGTAAGGTTCCGATTATTGTTATCGATAACGTGAACGAGGTCGATTGTTGTTATAAGCGCAGTGTGTATACAATTTTTTTTTAAATAATAAGGCGTATTTACACGCATCGATATTTTAAATAAAAACACAAGTAGAGTTACTTGCTTCACTGAAGATGGCCATGCAAGGGTAAGCCGAAACTATTTTCTACCAGATTGAGTTTGAAATGCGTTGTGTTTTATTCAAAATTGTTGTCTTCCATACTTTCACTGCGATGCAACGACGTGATGGGAAAATGTGTCCGGTTGAAACACTGGGAAGACAATTAATCGCAGCGTGCGAATGGGTGCCCGATTATTTCCTAATTCCCATCCGACATGTTGGTCGCACACTAAAAGCACAAGATAATCTGTGCCAGTTCGACATATTTTCTGCTTCTCGGCCTGATTTTTAAGATTGCCATTGTCTAGTTAAACGTTGCCATCGTCCACCTTTTAACTTTGCTTTCAAACAAGCAAACAAAAACCTCTGATCCCGTCAAAATTTTCAGATACCTTATTGCGATTTATTACCCATAGTTCCCGTTTTGCTAATTAAAATGATGTGATGTCACCATAAAACAAACGAAATTCCGACAAGCGACAGGCGAACATAGTGAAAATGCGACACAGCTATTTTTTAAAGGATGACAAGCGACACCGGTACCCCCTGGCAGCAGGGCTCCTTAATTCTTAATTTTAATAAAATTCTTAGTGTTCGAATTTCTTTCATGCGTAAACTTAAAGCCGAGATATTTCATTTTAAAGGTTTTTAGACTAAGAGAAATGTCTTAGCGAACGCAAGAGAAATTTAGCAGACACCTTATAAAGAGATTAGTTTTAGTAAAAAGTAATTATGTTATGCAAAAGATTTAATCATTTTAGAGAGTTTGCTAAATCTATATTTTAACGCACGTTTGAATCAAGTTCCTAGGTTGAGTATGACTGAAAATTATAATCAATTTTTTTAAGTTCTTAAAATACAACCTTCTACTTACCACTTTGGCGAAGTGACCAATAAGAAGCCGAGAATCCCTTTTTTGGCAAATAATTTTCTGTTGACCTAAAAACCACAGTCAATTTCCTGCCAGTTGAGAATATTGTTTCGGGGGGCGGTCTTTTAGAGCAATACCGTCCCAAAAGATTATCTGGCCTTGCAACGCCAATGAATACCTCCACGCTGTCAGCATACTCAGGGCAACGGCGGCTCCACGAGCTATCGAGTTTAAATTCATCAAACACGAGACTTAATGTGTTGCTAATACTAGGCAGCTTGATAATCCACGTACAGTTAATATTCGACGTATATTTCCGGGGAAGGTCTGGGGAAGAGATTGTTCCATTGGTATTAGTCAACACGATGTTGTTGTTTTGTTCAGCGGTGTTACTTGAAGAACATGACGTAACTGTTAAAAAAAGACGGAATATGATTTGTTATAGAATTTGACGGAAAATGTAGTTTGTTCTGATTTTTGGTATTTTCAGGCAACTTTCGCGGTAAATCGATATCTTGTGCCAACCAATACTTTTCTGTATTCAGTAATGGAGATAGTGGGCTACTTGAAATAATTTTGTTTTCATGAGAAACCACCGCGGATTTCAGAAAATGAATTTTGAAAATCGTGTAATTTTGACGAGTTACCAGCCCCTCACGACACTATGCAATATTGTGCTGTATAAAAAAATTCCAAACCTACTCAACTAAATGTAAAACCGGCATCACATTAATCGAGGGCTTGTAAAAGAGCATGAAAAATTTCATCAATTAAATATATTACGAAGTAGAGATTTTCGTATTTTAAACTTGACATATTTTGCACCGGATTTGAGGTCTCTCAACAACGAAAACGAGGGGTAGTCAATCTCCGAAAGCAAAACTTCGAAAATGTTTCAAATAGCATCAATCGTGTTCATATCAGATACACATCAAATGCTGAAAATATCTGCTGAATCGGCCGACCCTCATCTTTTGACCCTGCCCGGTTTTCTCAGACAACGGCTCTAAATATTATTATTATTAATATCATTATTATACGTATTATTATTATTATGTTAATAAAGCAGATTGTAACATTTACTTTATAGTTAAGATTTCCGTGTAAAATTTACACACTTAAACTCAATAGTTTATCAAGAAGTTAAATAACTTTACCGAGCTTAACAGCTGTGTAGGATGCATTGAAACCCTTTGCGGATGAATGGGAATGGTGACTCTTGAATACAACGCGCATGTGTTGACCTGACGAATAGAAAGGTTGGTAACCTGGCTCCTGATCTCCCAGAGCAAAACAAGCACGTTTAATGAGATCGTCTGATAAGGATGGCCCATCTCTTAACTCAACGAAGTCGCCCCCTAAGCAAGTTGCGTCTGAATTAAACGGGAGTTCAAAATCTGAGAAGGTCAACTTCACAATGTATCCTAGTGGCGCTGAGATATTCCACACACAATTTAAGCCAGTTGGATAAGAGTTTGGGTAACCTGGGCTTGTCAGCTCATTATTGGCAGATGGTTTAGCCGTTAGCATTGTCCCGAGTGGTGAGCACACTGTAATACAATAAAAAGAGTGAAAAAGGTTATCTCAGATTTTACGGACATGTGTATCTGAGAAAATGGCGTACGATAATAAATATTTATAAAGAAATCCGTGGGTGATGCCTTAGGTGATTGTGAAAGAAAATATGGAGTAAAGCCCAGTGCACTCGTTGCAAAGTATTCAAGAACTGCCCAAGTGCATTTGTGAAAAGATAAAACACGTAATTCAATTAGCTCTAGATTTTCAATTAAAGCCAAGGTTATTCGCAAGAGTACCGCTCAACGAAACTAGGGGACCAGGGGTTGCGTTCTCATATGTGATATCGTTAAAGCTGAACTAAATGAAAGCAGGCAGCCAAAAGCAAATGTTAAAATCATGGATATCATTTTTGAATTCTTTTGAACTTCAAAATAGATTTCTTTTAATTGACTGATTTGTTAAACTCCCTGTCACCGGCTGCTAATCAAACATTTTGGTTATTTATTATGTTATAATAACGACTTTATTTCGGTGTCAAGTCTTATTTAGCTGGCCAAATGCTTACTAACTGGGGACGCCATCTTTACCACTCGAAGGTGGGTGGCGACCTTTCACATTATAGACACATACACACACACAGATGTCTCTGAGGGCCTACGATTTAACATCCTTATAAGACAAAAAGTCTAACCACGTGCAGATGGTAGAGCAAAGGTAGCACCTCCTCCTCAATTATTTTAAAACCTTGAGTGATGGGCTGGCCGGGAATCGAACCCGAGCTTCCCGCACAATAGACTGGCACCTTACCAATTTGGCTAACCAGGCAGCGCAAAAATGCTGCACACGGTCTACAACATATTGTGGCGAGATCATCTACCAAATAAAACTGTGTATGGTTCACTCCCAAGCATATCATCTGTTGTGAAACGCTATCGCTTGGCGTTAGCTGGACATGTCTCCCGCCATGAGGAACCTGCAGGAAAACTGTTCCTTTGGTTGTCCGAGACCAAGTGCTGTATTGGAAGACCCTGTGTCATTATCAAGACGCTTGTGGAGAAAAAAGACACTGGCCTTTCAGGACTGGAACTTCTTGCCGCAAGGAAACAGCATGAATCATGGTACAAGAACATTGTGAACGTTTCACCTTCAGCTGAAGGATGACTGAACTTAGGGGGAGAGAGAGAGATTTCCTGTTTTACACTAACAGTAAATCGGAACAGAACTATATATGTACTTTATTATCTGTTATCATTCCAATTTTCTAAACGTTTGCCAATAAATAAGTGGACCTGAGCAGTCTAAGGGGGAGGGGGCTACCCGTCTCACCTCCCCCGTCCCCCTTCGTACAGGCCTGATTGTTTTGAACACCGCCGCAAGCAGAACATCTGACCTTCAGTTTGAAAACTTTGATCTCACGTTCATTCGCGCCAACAGACTAATTCCTAACACCTGATTGAACTATTGAGCTTTTAAAGCCTTGTTTGACACTAGTTTTCAACATACATCTTCAAATCTATGTAATAAATGCCGAAAACTGCTTGCAAAGTAAGTAAGTGATGATACTCTTAAGTGAATCTCTGATATTCAGGGTTTGAAATTCTCCAATATCAACTCGCAAAATGCCTGAACTTGTCTAGAGAAAATAACATTAAAACTCGAATTTTTGTCCAAGTTAATTTTTCTTTTGTAATTTGTGAGAAATGATTTTCTTAATTAACAGATGGATTGAGATATATTTTATGATAATTTGCTGTTTTCTTGGCGGGAAGGAGACTTATGTGAACAAAGCGTGAACACCAGGTTAACTATGGGAATCGGTCAGGCGAGCGATCAAGGAATGCCTTGCTGTGTTTTGTCCCTCGTGGAAGCAAATTAAATGGCCCACTCGAGCTGTATAACCAAGTATTTTTAAAGACCTATAAACGAAAGTGATGAGTCACGAGCTAATAAAAGCAAAGAAGCAGAAGAAAAGAATAACGAGCCAGATGGATAAAAGATTTCTCCAGTATGAACCAGATGGCAACGTCGTCATGGAAATGTGGCATGGGGCGTTGATCGAATACCATGCCAATTTAACATTAGTGAAGTGTCAAGAATCATTGAATCGGAAGAACTTTATATGTGTTGAATACACACCTTTTTCTTCTATAAATCAATATAAACAAACAAAGACGTTTTAATATTCAGCTTGTTGGTGATATCTTTTGCTTGTAGGTTTATAAGAATTTTTCTGGTTTGTTGCATTAAAAATAAATTTTTAAAAATGTTTTTTGCAGTGAAAAGCACTGGAGCCGAGACTGTGTGGCTAAAGCATTTTCTCGACAACTTCTTAAGAAAACTTCAAGGGCTTTGGACATTCAGGAACGTGACTAGCAAAATTTTGGTTTGTAAGTCCATCCCCGCTAGAAGTGTTATAAGAAACGACTCATTAACAAACATGAATCGTTTTAGTGGCCAGTGCCTCATGTTATCGCCTTGTGAGTGTGGGAGTGTAAATCGGAGTATTTTCGTTCACTTCCGTTTCCTCTCTGATACAACTTTTGTGCACGTGACTTGTTGAGCGTGCTGGTGCCTCGTACTGGGCTACAAATTTTTTCCCTTCTAAACAATATCATTATTACTCGTGCCAGGCCTTAACGGCCGGTACGAGTCTAAAAATGCAGCCGGTTCTTATTCTTATTCTTCTTATTATTTTTTTTTTTTTCTCCGCGATTTCGACCGTAAATTCATGGAAACACCGCTTACGGTAGAAGCCGGAG